>DWJZ01006281.1:0-13178 GCA_018249125.1 Asbolis capucinus
TTTATGTAGAAAACGAGAAGAAAGAAGAAAATGTTGAAACCGTTTTTGAAATTTGACCATATGGGAATGAAAACTGGGGACGTAGTCGTGAGTAAAATGTTGCTTGTTGGTCTATTGATTAGTGAACCTGGCTGCTGGGCCGGAGGTAGTGCACTACCGCACTGCATCTACATGTGGACATCCCTCTATCAAACTTCAGTGCACTCCTTCGCCAATAAACATAGCTATGTTACTCAGGGATAATGTAGCATTTTAATGATGAAAGAGTGTTCAGCTTTTTCAGATTATTTATTCAAGTCAAAGTCAAATTCAAAATATCTTATATCTTCATAGGAATTTAAGCCAGAAGATTATAAACACAATATTCATTTTATTAAAAGATACCTTAAAATTTGTTACGGATTTAAAATCCATAACCAATCCCGCGATATTGCCAAAAAGTCTCGGTAGACAACTCCTATCTACAAGTTGTCAACGTTGCTATAATATTACAATATTGCTTAGCCTTAGTAACCTAGTATACAATACTGAACACTGAATTTTGAAAAAAAGTACAAAAATACAAATTTCTCATATCTTTACAATATGAGTGTATTACAACGGTTCCCCGCAACGTAGCCGCATACTAAACTCTTTCCTATATCACGAACCTACATAATTCTTGTACTTCAGAATGTGTATCAAAGCACTGTGAGTACCAGGAAGCCATAAATAAAGTTTTATTTGATACGTGTTGGAGCGGAGGCACTTTATGAACGGAACAGCGCCCAGGGGTGATATAGAGGACAAGTTCTGTGAATTTTATACGAGCCTGGTAGCAAGCTGCGGACTGTTTAGTGCAGTGTTAAATGCAAAACGTATTAGTTAATTGACTGGAACTATATAAGCATGTTACCTCTGAAGCGGTGGTAGCGTAGTGGTTAAGAATTCGGCCGCTTACTCGAGGGGTCCGGGTTCGAGTCCCAGGGCGCGCACATCTGACTTTTCGGAGTTATATGCGTTTTGAGCATGTAAATGTTGTTATAACGGTGAAGGAAAACATCGTGAGAAAACCTGCCGGGGTGTTTAAAAACTCAAAGGTGTGTAAACTTTGCCAATCCGCACTTGGCCAGCGTGGTGGACTTTGGCCTTAACCTTCTCATTCAGAAAAGAGACCCGTGCTCAACAGTGGGCCGTGATGGTTTGAGATGACGAGATGAGTTAATTCCCTGTTATTATATTTCATTCGTAAAGCTTAGTTTCTAGTAATATAAGACATTATATGTAACTTAATAAGACAAATTACACCTTTTAACAGGTTTCGCATACAGATTTTAAATTCGTTTGTTTGCTATTTTATATTTACCTTTTTTCGTTATTTCAATAAGTAACATACATTCATACAAAAGCGAAAAAGGAAATATAGGTATTTTGAGAGTCATAAATATTTGTTATAATTGATACTTATTAATAATATAAACGTGAAAGCAACTCTGTCCGTTTTCAATCGTAAACTAATAAGCTGATTTAAATGAAACTTGGTACAGGGGTAGAATTAAATTCGAAGAAAAAAATTAAACTACTTTTTTTTGCAAAACTTGTTGAAGTTAAAATAGGGAATGAAAGTCCTTTTTTACTTTACTTTTTATTTTCTTCATTACTTTACTTTTAGTAGTCATTACTTTACTTTTAGTAGTCATTACTTACTACAGTCCTTCATTACAATTTGTTTTCATATAGTTTTTGACTGTCGAAGATATGAGCATAACATTGAATCATAAACTAGATGTGATGGCAACCCATAACTGTCCCATTACTGGGCTTGGGTCTCCTCTCACGATGTGAGGGGTATGAGGCAGAGTCACGCTAGTCAAGAGTGGATTGGTGGACTTCACATTTGAAAACTTTTTGGAGAACTCTCAAAGTGCAGGTTTCCTCACAATGTTCTTCTTCGCCGTAGAAAGTAACGTAACAACTTCTAATAGACACATAACTTTTAATACAGAGATGCGCATAAAATTTTAACTCAGGACCTCAATTCAAGACCCTAAAATTCCAAACCACAAAGCAATCATTGCTGACCTAAAAGCTAGTAAATCATTATTGAGTTAATGCTAAAATACATAAAACAAAAGGAACTTCATTCTAGAAGTTACGGACACAAATGGCTCTCGAGTTTCTGGGATCTGATTGTACTCATATCCAGCTCTATATAGTCTTAGTTCATTAGCATTGTCAGTATCCAATCAATCCAGTCAGATCATTATTTCTGATGTTAAAACACAAATTCTTTCTTTATTCAACTGTTATTAAGCAGAAATTCCTATTGTCATACAGTTACGCGGCTGCCCGCTTTATTTTCCAATTCACTTTTTTATTAGAATAACCAACGTTTCAATGGAATGCAATCGGGTGCTTCGTTTTGCTTTTTGTGAAAAATACAGGTGTACGCACGATCTGGGCCCACGTTAAAAATGCAGATGAATTTACGTTGGTGAAATAAAAATATTTCATATAAAAATAATTGGTAGCTTTTGACTGACAGGTCTACGGGAACCAGTGGACCTGGAATCCAGTGGCCCACTATTCGGCATAGGTCTATAATATGGGTCGGTAACCTTTTCTTATACAGCATATAAGAAAAATCTTCGTAAATTTTTATGCAGAACTTACGGCGCCATGTTCTCGGATGGAGTTTTACTTTTTTCCTGCTAGGCAGCGACACTGGTCCAGACATACAACGTTTTTGACGAGAATTTACACGCACCAATTTCCTACAATTAAAATGTACGCAGCCATTGGTTAAAATTTGTGTTAAAAAAATATAGTGAAAATAGAAATTTTATATATCTCAAATCAACATGCTACACGATACATCGTATTCGACTGGATATTTCAATAACAATACACGGTTATACCGATTTTGTAAATGTCACGACTTTTTGTTTTATATGAACTTTGGCTGTGGTTTTTTGATTGCGGTTTCATAGGCATACGGGTACAACATAGTTGAAAAGTACTATTTAATAGTCACAAATCCATTGTATGACACTTGGGCTATTAGCCAAGAAGATATATCGTTTCCAATTCATTTTTTATCCAGGCTACTCGCTTGTGGAACTCGCTCCCTGAGGAGATCAATAGACCCGCTTCCAGGTTACCTTTTAAAAAAAGGTTACGTTCTTACCTAGTTATACATACCTAGTCATACAGTCGTCAATGAGTCACCAAGTGTTCATCATCTTTCGTAAACATATTTCACTTAATGATATATTATAATTATTTATTTATTTTATTTATTTATTTAATTAGTACATAATAAATAAACTTAACAGATAAAAATAAATCCAAGCTGTTTACTTAGATAAATTTACATCCAATAATTGGATGTATCTAGCTATTATGTATTGTATGTATAATATATATTATATATTGTGAGTATTCAATTTATATGTATATAAGTATACACTTCTATAAGTATACACTGTTTGTATGTAAATATTATAAATTATGTATTAACTTCTTTATCTTTTATATTACAATATCCTTTTATTAAACCGCCTCTTGTACATATCTGGTTGGTCTCATGTGGTTAGGTGGCAGAGAATGCCATTTGTACAATAATTTTGTATGATGCTGACCATCATAAAGGATAAATAAATAAATATATTATGCTGAAAAAAATTACAATAATAAATATCTTTGGACAACTCACACACAGCCGTCTGACCCCATACTAAGCGTTAGCTTGTACTATGATGATCAGACAACTGATAAACATACATTTATATTTTTAAATACATACTTATATAGACACAGAACATTCAGACACAGAACAAACATTCCTGATCATCACAGAAATGGTTGGCCTAGGTAAGAATCGAATTCACGACCTTCGGTGTAACAGTCAGGGCCACTAACCACTAGACTATTCCATCATCAGTGTATAAATACACTTATGAATGTTTTATAAGTATTATTCATTATCAATATATTAACACGAGGTCAAAACGTTCCCCCTTCTACGAAAATTACCCTGTTAAATAAAGATTCCACGAAGAAGGCGGGAATCAAGTTGGTTTTTTATATAAAATGCATTGGAAATATAAAATAAAAGCATTACATAATCTGTAAACTTATCTACATACTATCATGTGGTAGTCCTGTCAATGGCAATTTATTTTTAATTGAATTACGGTTGAATTTCAACCTCAGACGGCATATAGAAATACTGTTATCTTATCTTATACATACATATATAAATTTCTCGTGTCACATTGTTAGTTACCATACCATAGAAACGGCTTCACCAATTTTTACGAAATTTCATTTGCATATTCAGTAGGCATAGTCAGTCTGAGAATCGGCTTCTATCTGTTTTTCATACCCTTAAGCTATAAGGGTTATCCACCCCTAACATTTTTTTCATTTTTGTTTTTTTTTTAAATTTCGCATTATTAAATATTACAACCCAAAAATTAACATCCTTCTATCACCAATCCGTATTTTTAAGTCATTTTCAAATTTAAAAAATACTTAGAATTAATTGATATGGCAAGACAACGCGTGGCTAACCCGACACGCTAGTTATTATTATAAATATCACGTGTATGAAATTAATTATTGAAAGGTAAATCGCACTAGGATGGTGTTTACGCTACAAAAGCGTCTTATGTGTACTTGCCCTTATATGCCATGCCTCGAGCCTCAGCTTGTCCACAACCAGACAATTTGACATTTGTTTTGTTCTTGTTTTTGTTGACGCTACAGTCTTTACCAAATAAATCTTGGATCCTACAATGGAGAGACAGTCTCAGTTCATCAGCGTTTTTATACATGCGGAAGATTTCTCACAAGCTTACTTTTTTGGATGTATTTTAGTTAATGGTTTCAGTCAGAGCGATGAGCGATACGCTATGGGCACCTTCAACTTTCTTTGAGTCCAAACAAACCTTCACTATTTGTGATGTACCTTGATGAACAATGGATGAAGTTTGGTGCCAAGCGTCTGCTGCTCAAGATATCTGGGCTCTATAGCTAATGTAAAGGCTCTTGCATTGTAGGGGGCAACTTACCCAGGAAAATGTGTCCAAAACATTTCTGGAGCAACACAATGCTCAACTTCTTTAGTTTTCGCGTATTGTAGTCATATTTCTTTGGATTCCATTTCTGTCACCTAATCCGAATCTGTATGTTGCCCATGCTCACGGGGTATGTTAGTGTCAGGTGTTATTGACCCCAGTTGCTTCTAACATGGCCTTTATCTCTTCTTTTTCTTTCCTTTTTACACAACTGCATCTCTTTCCTCTTGGTAGCTTATACTTGCTAATTGTCCATGGTCAGCAGTAATTATTAAAAGCGCTCATAATTTTTTTACCTATCTCCAACTTTTCGGCCATACCTGCTATTGCACCTGCACCTTGCCGATCTCTTACGATGGACACAAGCTACTATAAGTCCAATCTCCATAGTTACCTAACTCGACTACTGGTGGTTAATCGACTGTAACATTAAGTAGAGCAGATTCTTTGACGTGGAGCTTACTGAAGCGAGAAATCAGAAGCTCGTGACAAATTGCTTCTAGAGGTCTCTCGTATCGACTTGCAGTGTCTATATTATTTAATGCGTTTTGTCACCAGTTATAAGTGATGCATCAATAAATATGATTTATTGTAACATATTTTATATATGATTTAGTGGTTCTCGAGTTGATTCGATTATCATATTTGGGGTGTTTGTGATTCAGCTTCTAAAAGAATCAAAAGTATTACTATCAAAGCCCGTCCGCCAGTTCACCTTTCATCTTTATCTTCGTTAACATCAGTTATTTCACTTTATTTTAAAAAACCAGTGTACAAACTATACTTGTTTTGGTAAATTATCGATTCTGCATTTGATATCATACATTCTACTAATATAACAAATGCAAAAGTTTGTGAGGATGGATGGATATTCGTATTCCTTCGCGCAAAATGTACTCTATCAAATTAATTTAGCCCACAGATAGAATGTAGTCTAGAATAACACATAGGCTTATAAAAATAACGTATAATCAAACGTACCTAGCACCTGATAAATAAATATTTCGTCAACATACATAACCCTGTACCCATACACCTACAAAAAACCTGTACCGTTTGTGATCGCTAACTTAAGAAACGGCTGATCCGATATTAGTTTGGTTATAAATAAATTAGTAAGTAATTTTGAATTTACATCTAGCATTTCTTACATTTAAATCTGTCCAAAAATAAAAAACATACGTCCATTTAAATAATCCTATCAACAGACCTTGGCTATTAAAAACGCAAGCAAACTGAAGTTACTCGTAACTCGTAAACAATAAGACAAGTCCATGTTTCTTTACGATGTTTTCGTTGGAACAACGCGTGATAAATGAGCTTCAGAGACTTATTGGTTCTCACACGGGATTGAAGCTCTGTACCCGACCATAAAACGACACTGTCATGCATTTGCAGATAAACCCTCTTTAGCTGTGACTCAATCACTCTGTAACCTACTTTAAAAGGTTTCGGGCCTAACGGGTGCCTTGTGATATGTCCGCTGTCTGTCAAGGAGTTTTGACTTTTGAACTGATAAATGTAGAGGCATTAAATATTCCAGAAAAGACGTCAAATAAGCTGTGCGTACAGTTTGAAGAAGTAAATGAATTATGTTATGTTCGTGGATTTATAACAAAAATAGGTTTTTACAGGATTTATAACATAAATAGGTGTCATAGCTTGTTGTCCAAAGGTTTCCTCTAAAATATTTCCGACCTAATTACAGGGCTTCGTTATCCCTGATTTACTTATCTATTAAACCGAAGTATATAAACACAATATTTTAATATCTATATATCACATTTGAAATAACAACAAATCACTTCATAGTATGAAACAAAGTGGCCCTCGGCATCTGTTTGGCGGTTTCTAAGATTCCTTCTTTTGACAAAGTATTTTGACGCAGTTTTCACTGGCATTTAGACAATTTATTCCCAAACATTTATAATGTAATGAAATAAATATATTTTGACAATTCACACACGGCCATCTGAACCCAAACTAAGCCTCAACTTGTCCTATGGTGATCAGACAACTAATAAACATACATATACATTCTAAAATAAATACTTATAAAGATATTTTTACACCCAGCACATAGAACAAACATTCCTGTTCAACACAGAAAAGTTTAACCTGGGTGGGAATCGAACCCGCGATTTTCGGCGTAGCGGTAAGATTCGCTAACCACTACACCAACCGACCTGTCAGACATTAAGTTTTTACATATTAAGTATATGAATAATAGAGAAAAATCCATATATGTATATGTTATGGTGTATGATGATGGTCGCCGTCAAAAACACAATTTTTGAGCACTTACATTGCAAGCCTCGGACAGCCGAAAGAAATACAACAAAATGATATACTACAGAAATGCATATATCATAAAAAGGCGAAAGAAATAATCCGTGATAGCATATATCTTCTAAGGTTCACAGTCACAATTTTTATCCCTAAATTTAAAAATATCACTTTATATCCTGAAAAATTACGAACAAATCTGAATATGTATTTGGCACAGAGAAACATTATAATTTGAAATAACAAATAATACATACATAAACTATTCACACCAAGCGAGTGAAACCGCAGATGGTTTCTAATACTAAAATAAAGTTATAAATTAATGCAGGCTTCATAAAAGGTACACATTTTAACGAACACGATAACATAAACCCATTGTATGTTTACAACACAATACCAATTGTATTTTAAACACAAATACTCAAAGAATTTTACAGTAAAAGTACAACTCACAACAGAACATTGTCTCTCGAGACGAGAGAGTATTGCTCAAGGGAAGCGCGCCGGTGCGTTCACTCAAACTGTCCAAAATGCCAGGTGACTAAGGGATTCCCCTTATACCCTACATACCGTAATGGCTGCGCATAGGATTGAATTCCTTTTGAAGATTTAGCCATTAGTAATAAACGTAAAGGAGTGGGAGTGGTTTAAATGTCGGCCTCTCAGAGAGGTCCTGGGTTCATATAAAAATTTTGTCCGTATTAGAAGTTAATTACCAGTTACGTCGTTGTAGGAAATTGTGAAACCTGCTCTCTTGAGAGTTCCCTATAATATTTTCGATCTCCGGGTGTGATCTACAAATTCGCACTTGAGCAGAGTATACTATGGCCTTCATATTGTGAGAGGAGACTCGAGTGCCGCAGTGGGAAAGTTATGGAATAAGTTCGGATTTGTGGAGCAGAGTATTGTAGCTCTACTAGAGCCCACGTGGTACCAATGTTGACATAAGTAGCCTATGTCATTTTCCAGACCATCAACTATATACATAAAAGATGTATCAATTCGTACAAAGACACAGTTATGATATTAATATGGATTTTGTTGAATAATGTCTAATTTCTCATAACAAACGGTGACACTGTTATCGAGCGTTAACACTGTGACGCAACTCCGAATTTGATCTGATTGTAAATTAATTCCATTTCCAGCTTTTAACAGTTAAATTCTCCTGGTTTACTAGTAATATGTACATTCAAAACGGCCATAAACTCACAGAACACAGGTAAAACCTCTTCAGGAACCGAACGGAGGCACTTAGACACAGACCTCTCTACGTGTCAACGACTGAAGACAAGAACAAGTTGACTTTTTATGACAGCAGCATAACAGTACATACTCGTACTTCTATGCCAATAAATGTCACTGCCCTTAGCTATCACAATATACACTAGAGAAACAAAAACTGTCCTTATAATTGCGTCCCATGAAACATCGCTAAGTTTGGGTCTCGACTTACATTGTGAGGGTTACAGGTGATCCACCACGCTGCCAAATGCAGATGACCTGTACACTCCTTTGAGAACTTTATGGAGAACTGTCAGGAGCGCAGATTTCCTCAGGATGTTTCGCTTAACCGTAGCAGGTGAAAATCAATTTTTAATACGTACATCACTTTGAAAATTAGATGAGCGTCGCAGGATTTGAATCCAGGGCCTCCCGTTTGAAGAACACCTTTCACCACTAGGCTATCACTGCTAATATCAAGATGTTTTCCAATGATCCTTACTCATATTTTAAATGCGAAAATAATGCTGTCTTTCTTCCTGTCTTTCACACTTGTTTGTTACACTTTCACGTCTAAGTTACTGAACTGATTTTGATAATACGAACGACAGAGGTAAAATAGAACTTGAGAAAAATCTAAGCTACTTTTTATCACAAAAAAAAACTTTTTGCTGCTACATTATGCTGGCCAATGCTATGTCGTATACCCTGTACAAGTCAGCTTGATGTTTTCGACAGATGTAATTTTTTCTAATCGACATAACTTTGCAATGAAGAACATAACATTTTCTTAATTTAATGATTTTAAAATTGCACTATAGTTACTTAATAGGAACACTGAAAATAACAGACGCTTGTACGATGTTAAATCGATCGGACAGATGGGACATAAATAACAGGCAGGAACTGTTACGAATATCGATAAAAAAATCGTTATTAAGTTATTGTTACGAACGGGGGTCCTTTTGGTTGGGGTCTCTTTGTATAGTGGTTAGTAGTGGGGTCTCATTAGCTGTCTTTAGGGTCACTGGTATAACTCTCTTTAGAAAAATTAGGTAAAAAAATGAATTCTAATTTGAATTACGCATTCCATCGTTCCATCGACTGGTCATATAAGCCGAAACTCCGGGTCAGTAGTGTGGAGTAAAGTCAATAGGAAACGTCTACTTCTACAATATTATTGAACACGAAATAATAATTGAAGTTCGAGATGATGACACAAGCTCTTGGCTTGATGATCTTGGCTGTGCTCTTCTTCCTTAAAAAAACTGTTTTAAAAATAAAACTATTTTATGTTTCAACCTTAATTTTTACATACAGGGTTATTATTGGACCTCCCACAAAATTTAAATAGGTGGTTCAGACCGTGAAACTAAACAACTTTTCCAAAGAAAAATGGTTCAAAAAGTGAATAATAAAATCGACCCCCTAATTGAAAACAGCTCGATCAAGTGGTGGATTTTGTATGGAAGGTCTGATTTTTTTTTTTCACTTTTCGTTTCATGTGTTTTTGGAAAGTTATTTACTATCATGGTCTGAACCACCTAGTTAAATTTGAGGGGAGTTCCAAAAATTTGCCTGTAATATTTAATAGGTACTTATTATGAATATTGACCCACCGTCGCTTATGTACCCAATGTTTTATATGTGTAGTACAACAAAGAATTTCACATATAACTCCCACACCATCTCGTCATAGTTACAAGTATTTTAAAACTTAATTTTTTGGATTACTAGATATTTTTTATTTCCCATCACTATCCCGTCTGTCAAAAGACCAAGCTGACTTGTACAGGGTATAGGTGGTTGTAGCGATACTGATCGAACGTTTATCGCCATCTATGGACCGATGAGTGAACTAACATAAGCGTTTGAATGCGTGCCATCATGAACCATTGATCTTGTTTCGTATTATTTTAAGTCATGCTCGACTTGTACTACAGATGGCGGTACATGCAATGCAAGATTATTGGATGGGTCACTTTAGAAGAATCTCTACCAGGACGATCGGAACCCTATCACACTGCTAGAAATAAGACCAGAAGTTAGCTTCTTCAGAAATTTATATTAAAGCCGAAACTTCTAATACCACCACAAACAAAGTATCATCGTAACGCTTTTATATGACAATACGGCATCAAAATGACGCATGACATGAATCGTGGCACGTTTTGTAACGCAGTATTATGACATGTGTGAACAGGGACGAAACCAAGATGCGACTACATATTCCAAGTTAGTGACACGACAGCAGTTTATACGGTTGCGGTAGTAATTATCCGGCACGAAGGACCAACATAACTGACAATCAAGTCTGGAGCGTTTATCTTTGCTTTTAATACAATCGTTACTTGCTGGTACGTTGAGCTTTAACTTCTATCTAGGAAATCTAGGAGAGCTTTCTGAGGTATAATATTGAGTATTCCGCGAGGTATCAGTAAGTTTGTTAAAATGAAAGCTCAATATTAAGAGTTCTTCTGAAAATATCGTGTATATTTTCTAGAATAGTGTATGTGTACTGTATGCTTTAGAAAGAAGACAATATTTTGAAACTTCCGTATATCGAATGAAATAAGTTAACTTTACTTTGGCTTTCAGGTGCTATTTTTAATGTGAAACATCCTTGATTCCACACAGAATATTAAGAATAAGCCTGTTCTCAATCACCCAATGAAATAAACGTGAAAAATGATAGTATATAATCAACAAATAATATTAATACAAAAATACAAATCAGTTTAGATTATTCTTATATAATGATATACGTGAAAGTATCCGACATATTTTCATTAATATGAGAGGATTATGAATATAGAAGTTTGTCTTCGACGAATATAACGTATTGTATTTACGCGCTGGATCATTTTTAAAGCTTCGACCTGTTCAGGAGCTAAACTAGGGGTTCAAAACTTTTCCAAGTGTACGTAACCCCAGGAAAAATAGTTCGCTCATACTGAGGAGGTCAAAAGGTTTTATGGCACCCAAAATCCTCAGTCGTGTCGTAACGATAACAAACACGACCGATGGCTTTTTGTAACCTCCAAATCACGGAAAAGCTCATGAAATTATACCAGTAGCAGTCACCAATCTTCTAACCGATCGCGCCTGTCCACTTAACTTTTTCATTTGTCTACAATTGAAACACGCCGCCGGGCATTGACTTCAAGTTCCAGCTTTCGTGTTTCACTAATCGCTTAAGTTTTCTTTAATTACGTCATAAAAGGTACCATTTCCTCATCCAGTTACAAAGCAAAAGGAATCCTATTTTCATATAAATACTGCTCAAAATCTCACTTAATACCTTATAATATAAAGTGAGTTGTAGTCTCTGTGACTATGCCGCATAGCATATTATTACTTCATGCGACTCTCAAGAGCCACTGAGACTTAATAGCCGTGCAAGTCTCAAAAGCAATACTCGGTTGGACTTACGCCAATTACAAGAAACCCATACCTAAAATGGTCTGAACAGCTTCTTTTATTATAATAACTATAAAAATCTAGATCTTTTGATCCTTTAAGATCTAATAACATTTTGGCCGTAACAAACAGGGCCGCATGCTTAACGGTTACTAATTTATTTTCATGACTGAAAGTAATACGTGGTTGAATCAAAACATATTATATGCAATGCGTATGTTACCTTCATATATCGAGTTAGTTTTTGATTCGTATCGTTTATTATTATTTATCAACTTTTATATGCCACAAGCAGGTCAAAGTATAAGCGCAAAAGATTTAGGACGAACCAATATGTATTTTAAAAAGAAAGAAAACATTTACAAGTACTTCACCATAGTATTTAGGAAAAAGGTAAATTACAAGACATTATATTAAAATAAAATACAATAAATTTTAAAGTTTCCTTTCGGTAAAGAGATTACCGGTATACGTCATATATTATTATACAAGTAAGTATTCTTTATTTATTTATAGTTTATTGCACCTTATAACTATACAGGCTACAAAAAGGCTACTTAATGCTAAAAGCATTCTCAGCCAGTCGACCATCGGGGAGAGGTAGAATATTGCAGGCGGTTGCACAAACAGTCACAGATGGAGTGCATAATTAATAATTCAATTATGTATCTTATATCCCTGCACATTATTTATATATATAAAATATATAATGAAGGAATAATAAGTAACTAGAAACTAGTCATGTCTGGCGCGCGTTGCTACGCATCAACTCATCAAACATGTGTCCGATCGATATAATTTAGTCACCAAAACCTTTTCCAGAGAATTCTCAACAAAGTTGCTATAGATATCGGTGCTATCTCCTACCATTTCAGAGTCTATAAACGGATTTTACTAATCAGCATCGCAGTTTCGAAGCTTATTCGCGTCAAACAAACAAATATTTCCTCTATATAATATACATTATAGAACAAGGCTACTCAACCCCAGGCCCGCGGGCCTTAATGTGGCTCGTGAACGGATTTTAAGCGGCCCGCCCAAGTATGTTTTTAGAACTTTTTATTACGCAAGTCCTGAGAGTAATTAACTAGGAATTACTAGTGGCCCGCAGTAAATTTACTATCCCTCAGTTTGGCTCGACTGTCAAAAAGGTTGAGCATCCTTGGTGTCATCTTAACCCATCAC
>DWJZ01006282.1:0-13178 GCA_018249125.1 Asbolis capucinus
GCACACCGTCACAAAAACCGACACCCTGAAGTTAGCTAGTCAACATTTTAAGTTTTACGATGCACGCGCAAACTGTAACAAAAAACCGCCACCCTGAAGTTAGCTAGCCAACATCGTTTTTATCATTCGTTTATTAGTGTAATTTTTTAGACAAACTTAGGATAACACGATTTTTTTTCTGTGAAATCTGAATAGTTCAGCTTCAAACTTGGCTCTATTTTCACATCTATGTTTTAATGGTATTGATATCAAGCCAACGATTGTTTTAGTACGTGACTTACGGCTCAACTGATAAGTCATTCCTTTCGAGCGTCTGCTGTCATGAAATAGAAAATAATGGTATTTACAAGAAAATTAGATTTACTTTCATTTGTTCTACGAATTGTTCCCCTACGTGACTTATCTACGTAATTAACGTGTGTTGTATGCTACGTCAGGAATCTCGCTAGATCAACATTTTTTGTTGACTTCTAACGCACCCTTTTGGGATTATTATCAGCGAATAGGCTGACACTCAGAATCAACCCCTTATTTTATGTAAGTAGATAACTGATGGTTAGAGAAATTATCGCCAGCCAGTTTTGTTTAGAACAGTGGTTCTTAACCTTGTAGTGATGAGGGACTATTTAACAAAATTTCTATCTACCCACGGCCCAACTGTTGGAAGACAAGAAGTGTAGAAGAGAAGTATAATTGAAAATAAATAAATTCCTACTTTAATAATATTCGGATGGCTTGTTAGACAACATTGGACGGTTCCCGGGACTACCAGTGGTCCGCGGACCAACGGTTGAGAACCACTGGTTCAGAGGACGAAATTATAATTTTCAAATTCGTCATGTAAATGTTGGACTTTCTGATACTCACTTACCATTTTGCCATTTACACAAATTCCTGTAGTGCGATCAGAAGTCTAATCTTTTCAAACATTTTTTGCTGTATTTGTACAAATTTCAATACCAAGAACCCGATTCTAACTTAACCGTTCATTTTTTCCTCTAGAAAAATGTGATGAATAATTACTTAATACCTCAGGTGAAAAGGCGGCTTTGCTCCCGTGAATGCGGGACAGGAGCGAATGACCTTATATCACGGGTCGGCAACCTTTTCTTATATCAGGGCCGCAAATATTATAAGGATAAGGTGCGGGCCAATTTTTGTGTCGGAAGAATTACAAGAAACACCAAGTTGCATCGTGTAATAAGGATCTGTATGGTCCCCAATGCAATAGTAGACAGACCGCGGGTTGCCGACCCCTGCCATAATATTAAGGCGCAAGACCAAGAGCAGCTATACGCAAAATAACTTTTAAACCTTTCTGATAAGCTATATTATAGTAGTAAATAATAACATTGTAGTTAAAATATAGTTGTAATAGGATGGTTAACTCCGGTTTGTACCAGGAGTGCAGAACGTGCGTGCACGTAGCTTCATATATTATCACCATAATCCAGACCAAGCGAGGAATATATCTTTATAGTATCATTTTTGGTCAGCTAAGGTCTTAAACTTCATTTTATTCATATAATTATTTCGTATAGTCTGAAGGGATGACAAAAAAGCAAATTGGTCATTTTATGAAATGCCTCCATCTTCTAATAGACATCAGAGCTGTTAATGTTTCTTCAGTAAATTTATTACGAAAAGGAAACATGGTATATACATATATACGTAATTGTTTAGATATTATTCAACTTACAGTATAATTCTGACAATTTAAGTAACTAAGTCTTTACGATAAGTGAATAGGCATTTTCTAAGTCGCCACTTACCACCAGGTAGGATTGTAGTGAACTCAAACATCTTATGAATTATGTAAAAAATTAAAATTACAGTAATACCGAGTACAATAGGTACCGACCTACTTATTAAAGAAAGAATACGTTCCAAAACTTAATACCATATTAAAATTTAATGCCGGCACATTATTGTAACTACTTCATCTTTTGTTCACCTTGTTTGGACAATAAGATTTAACGTAGCTTTTACCTCACAAAACCTTTCACGGGATGCCAGACAGCCTCGCTAATCACTGGGCAAAAGGAACGTCTCGCGTCCTACTTCCATATGCTGCTTTGTTCGCTGCAATGATACTGCGACACCTTTTGTATTCGTCACGTCGAACTTGTCCTGGCAGTTGGCAGGTAGTGGAGTATTCTTGGTAGTTTCAAAAATAGAGGCAAAGAACGCCCGTGTCGGTTTGATGTAATTTTAACTGTAAGAACAATGTAACTAGCAAGTAATTGAAGCTTTAAATATTGATAGTAATTTGGGATTCCTTTCGAACTGAGCTGATTTTGCTCATTAAGAAATGCTTGAATTAAGTATCAATTCTATATCAGTAGAATGATTTAAGACAGTATTCTGTTTTATAAATGTGTGTTAAAAACAGTATTCTGTTTTGTAAAATGACATGCCTTCTAATTGCCACTCATTTTTGGAGAATGTTATTCTGCACTTTAGTCGTGTTACCAAAGAATCGATGTGTATCTGTAAAATTCCTTGGCATCTGTTAAATTAAAGTTAAACTCTTGTTTTTTATCTACATAGTTTTGATTTAGCAGAAAACATAATTAAAATCGTTTATTGTGGACGGTAGGTAAGTGACTGAATGTTTTACATAACAAAATGTCTCGCTACGTCCTAAACATACAATATTTTAAATATAAATTAGTTATAATATATACTTAATTATTATTTTTCCAGTTAGATCAATATATCAATTATGAATAATAGTAAGAAATTAATGTACAATAAAATAACTTTCAATATTCAATTATAGTACACGATATATTCAATTACATATTCATTATTACAATTAGAACAGTTCAGTAATAACAAGATAAAATATTAATAATTACCATTTCATAAATCACAGTCGATATTGCATTAGATATGTTAGAAATAATTAGTTATAATAAAATTGTATCTCAATTGAGTATTACTTGAATCATGATAATTTGTAATTTAGGACATCTTTTGAGGTCTTTAATAACAATTCGTTGCAGGGCCTTGAGAAAGATTTTCTGTTATCGTTCACGCCAAGCGCTATTACAAAAATGTAGGGAAATTACATTTAATGTGAAAAGACAAACGCCATATTGGTGCAGCCAAACGTCATTCCCATATACATATTTTCGAACTAGCGGTTGGCGGGAACGCTAACAGAAAATGCATTTGTCTGAATGCCCAGAAGGGTTCGGGTTAACAGAAATATTTTTTTAATTTATTTTAGAAGCAAAATGCAATTTTAACATAAATTCTTAGAATGCCAAACAACATAAATATTGGTTATATTTATTTAAATCGATTGCAGCTAACGAACCAGCCAGTTAGGTGTTCCGTTCAACTTTGAACAAACGATTGTTCGCACCAACTTCGCAGACAGCTATGTATACTTATTTGCGAACTTCATGTACTCGTACATAGTGTAAGCATTAATTACAGAGGATTTTGATATTATTTGTATTTTTATTATTTTCTTATGTTTTTACTGTAGACCAGTCGTTTGTACCACCTTAGAATCACACGAGAAACACTGTATCGGGTAGAGGAGGATCTTATAAGATTCTACCCTTTCTTTACTTTCTGCGGGTAGTTTTAAACTACTTACAATTCTATTCAAACTAAAAGCTATTATATCTAAAGCCATTACTTAAATCAGTCTATGACTTCATCATCACCTGCAGTCAGATCGAAATTTTGTCAATGGACTAAATCGAATAAAATCCTACTATCGATCTTTCCTTAAATCGCCGAGAGATCATTGCCTTGACCATGACACATGCAACTGGATCGACATATCTATATGAATCATAATAATCGTGAGTACCCGGAGTTTTAAAATGAAAGTTTAAAATCATAGATCTCTCCCCATCCCTTAAGATGCCAATGCCTACTTTGTGCGTGGGAGACGGAGTTAATCGCGAACCCTAGGAAGTTTTCATGCCCGAAACTCTTCAACAAAGCTTAACGACTGCGATCTGATGTTTACATAGCCGACTCCTTTAAGTATGTACCAGAGCACACAAGTGCGCAAGACTTTTTGCCGCGCAAACCACCCATATATTCGGACACAAGATTCCGACCACACCCGATATTACTCAACTTTGTTGGTCAACCATCGTCACGCTGGTCTATGAACGATTTATTCGTAACGTAAACAAGGTTTATTAAAAAAATTAAAATACAAGCTTTCATTGGATCCCTAATAGAAATAAATACACAAAATTTCATAACGTATTGTTAACCGTTGAGGAGTTCCTTCTCTGGGTACAAACCTTATCGTAGTATTAGGTCATGATTTTCATAAAAATTCATTGTCATCGGAAATAAAGCAATATGTAAAATTCCAGCTCCGTAATGTAAGAGGAAGTGTGTCTAATCAAGCTTGCAAGATTTGACCCGTTACAAACAGATACATATATTAACATACCAATATACATACAAACATACAATGCAAGATAGCTAAAAGCTTGTAGTAAAAACGAAAAAAACGATATTTGGAACATAAAAGCATATATTTACTGTCATTTAAATAACAAATAAACAGGTATTGGGATCGCCCAAACAACTTTTCCATTAGGTAATGATAAACAATACATCCCTTTATCTGTTGACATTTCACTGGCGCCTCCAAGGTTGGTCCAACTGGCGCCGCGGACGTATTTCCGAAAACCTAATTTGAGCTGACCTATTCGGCTTCCCGAATACTTGTAAAGCTTTGTACACATTGTCTACTTTTTTGTAGCCAATTGAAAAATCTTGAAACTTTGAGTGCCAGGACACAAATGCCTTTTCTATTAGCGTTCACACCACATGCTAGTTCAAAATGTATGTATGACATTTGGTGAAGGGAAATATTGCAATTTTCTGGGTTCCCTAATGTTTACTATAAAAAATATTTACACAGTAGTATGCAGAAGCGGTGATAGCCTTGTAGTTAATAATCCGGCTTCCTACTCGCGGGGTCCAGGTTCGAATCCCAGGGCGCGCACTTCTGACTTTTCGTTTAGTGACTGAGTAACGTGCGTTTAAATATTTAAATGTCACTCGCTACAACGATGAAGGAAAGCATTGTGAGGAAACGTGCATGCCGGGGGTTTACAAAACTCAAAGGTGTGTGAAGTCTGCCAATCCGCACTTGGCCAGCGTGGTAGAGTATGGCCTCAACCTTCTCATTCAGATAAGAGACCCGTGCTCAATAGTGGGGTTGATGAAGATGATGAATATGCAGAAAAAAGATTGTTATATACCACAGGTATCGGTTGTCAGGCAATATGTTGCTAAACATTCTTTTCGAATCGTGGCCGATGTAATTTTCTTAGAGCGTCGTATAGGTTTAATCCGGCACTGCCCATAAACCCCACAAAAGAAATCCTTTTATCAAGGGTTGTATGAACACGTAAAACGCATCATACTTCCCGAGAATAAACATTCATGTGTCATCTAAATATCTACCCAGCCAGTATCAAAAATGAGACTCCGTACGTCGCATGTTCGGTCATCACCTAATGTACATAATTATTAAATAAGGATTATTGATAATTCATACTCTAAAGGGATAAAATTTGGTATAATATCATATCAACACTTGTTGAAATATTCATACTAGACCAAAGATAAGATACGTTTGGACATCTTAATAAAACTAATGGCCGTTAAGTCAATAAAGATAAGTGAAGTTATTTTTTGTCATTTTTGTCTTATTTTACTGTGTCGTCTGTCTCTATCTCTCTCTTTTGGCTCTCCCTTTCTTTCTAATCAAGTTCCTTTATCTTAGATTGAACCTTGAACCGTTCATATGACATAAAAATAGATCAATATATAAAATAAATGTCTTAACTTATTGCTGTGCATAAATGGATGATATTTGAAAGTAATAAGTACTGGGGATTTTAGATTTTTTAAACTTTTGTCAGTTTATCTGCCGTTGTGCTAATCTCATAAACGGATGATTAGATTTGATGTGGTTTTTGTTTATAAAGAGTTAAAAGCATATAGTGTTTGTTTTATTAAAATTGGTAGATATTAAAAAACATATGCTAAAATATGGAATCTCTTTTTAAGTCCTCAGCTACTACAAAGTGAAACGACAGTTATTCGGCGAATATAGTATATCTCCAGGCAAAGACATAAATCCATTTGTTAACACTAGGTCATATTTCTAGATAATCAGATAAAAACGTGTAAATGTGGCCACACCATTACAATAGTTAGTTTAGGACAGTAAAGACTACAGTTTGTGATGTGGGAATTTTATTTTATGGTGTCATTAACGAGCGTGTCATTTGGTGAAAATGTCCTCGGAGGTGTGACTGAGGTATTACTGATATCATCTGGGGTTGTACTACAAGCTCTTATCGCAGTATTATTACAGGCTTAAAGGTAACACCAAAATAATCCTACTAATATTAAAAATGCGATAGTTTCAGAGGATGGATGTTTGTTACTCCTTCACACATATACTACTGAACGGATCTGAATGAAATTTGTCAGAGGGATAGATTATATTCTGGAATAACACACAGGCTGCTTTTCATCAACTTACCATGCGAGCGAAGCCGCGGGCATCACAAGTAATGAATAAATGTCAGAGGCCTATTTTGCAGTACTACAACAGCTGAGAAATTTGATATACTGAAACCTGTTATGGTTTAACCAAGTTATATTTTGAATGTAGGCTGTGTTCATTCATTCACAAAGTATTATATTAATTAACAGGACTTGTTTTGTACTAACGCTGTAGTAATACATTTTTTATTAACTTATCTTGTAAACTAATTGTGGATCTAAAATGTGTTTCTAAGTTTATGAACAATTAATTTATTTTATTTATTTTAACAAATTTCAAATGTAATATTGAATAGCCGTTACAGACTTGGATATTAATGTAAAAAGTGTAATGAAGTTTTTTGAAGACAGTGACTTTTTTTTTCATTTTCTTATACTACCTAACAGTATTAAAAGAGTCTGAAGAAAAAATACTTTTGTGCATTTTTCAAAATATTTTTTTTTTTACTAACGACTAATTGTACCCGGAGTAGCTACACATCATTGTGCCTAGAGACAATTTTAGTAACAAAACCTTTTCCAGTGAATTTTAAACACAATTGCTAAAGACGTAAGTACTGTATCTCCGACCATTTTAGGATCTATAAAGGACAAACAAACAAACATTGATTTTTATATACATATATATATTTCACACTATAAACAGCACAACGGACGGTGAACCTGAAAATCTCATGTAGTCATCACATCGCATAATACAATTTATTTTACTAAAACTATATACTCAACACTTTCCACGAAATTCTTTTAAAGCCTATATTCGCATATGAATTGCAAAATACATACGTGACTACGCTTAATTACAACGAAAGGACAATATCCTGCGCTACGTACACGCAAAAGATCAAGGATGAAATATTATGAACGGTATAAGTTACATTTGCATAAATTCTGGGGCATTTTGACACGCTAAATTTAATTGTTGTAAATAAGTGTCATTTTAAACGTGTTGTGAAATGTAAGTTAGGGTTATACATGATTATGGACTGGCTAAGCCATCCGCTGGATTCAGAAGACTCAAGACTGGTCAGAGAGTGGGGGAAAAATCGGGAAATTAGGGGAGAAAATAGGGAAAATCAGGTTAGGCTTCTGTCCAGCAGTGGACATCTAAAGGCAGTTTGTTGGGTAGTCTTGAACGGAAAAATGCAATTATTTGTCAATATTAACTTTATATTTTTGAGAGGAATGTCCTATGAGTTTTAGACATAGTTACATTATAGACATAGTTATGAGTTCCTAGTTCAAAATATTAATATTTCTATATCTACAAGTATGAACAGATTTTCTAGAATTTCTTAAGCAGTAACATTCGCAATTCTTGGTGTCAAATATTTCAGGCAACTCTAATTTTTATGACTTTATTTTTTTTTGTTTTAACTAAACTGTAAACTAGTCTGGTTTCTTGTCTTGACAAGGATTTTAAGCAAATAGTATGTTAATGCAATAAAAAAATTCTAAACCTTTTTAAACATAGTGTAGTTATATTAGTGTGTTAAGCATGTGATGTGGTGGTTTATAAGAAAAACGGAGTTTACTGTTTTAAGCATAGACGACAATAGTACTACGTCTATTCGAATATTTTTTTATATTTTTTAAGTTATTAATGTTTAATTATTGTTAAAATTGGTGTGTACTTTGTATTGTTAACTTTTTAGAGAGCTAAAGACTGAATAAATGGTTTTAATTTCATGTCATACTTTTCATATGAATCTGAAAAACTTAAAAACTAAGTTAAAAGCACATCGCTCGGTGCAATGCCCGCAGAATCGCTATTACTGGGTGAATCTCGACATAGTGAAGTTGGGTAGAACCTGTCATATCCACCATAGGGATGTACGAATGTCAGACCAAAACTTATCAGGTTTGCGACTATTCATATACAATTTTTGCGAATGTGAGTGTTGACTAGCCATACATTGAAGTTTGATATTTCATGACAGCTATAATATTATAATTTAAAACACAGGTCAGCAACCTTCTCTTATATGAGGGCCACAAATGTTATAAGGTTTTTGGTGCGACTCACAAATCACTATCATCGTCGGAAGGATTACGAGAAAGGCCAAGTTGCGTCGTGTAAATGGAGTCCATGTGGGCCGAATCGTAACAGCATACTGACCGCAAGCGGCCCGCGCGCCGCGAGATGCCGACCCCTGATTTAGAAGAACAAAATTAAAGCAAAAATTTGTTACTTACAGTAATTACTTGCCTGCCAAGACTGTTTCATAATAAATGTTTATTCAAAAATTTAAACAGTAGCTTTGTCATTCCAAGTCATACATATGTATACCATTTTCTTATTTTGCCAAACATTCGTATCGTTTCTTACGAGTGGGTGTGAATACAAAAAAGAAAATTCGGATATAATCGAAAAAATATTCGTTACGTACATCACTAAGCGACACAATACCGCGTTTGCTCATAACTCATTGTCTCCTCGTCATGTTTATCTCTACTGGAAACAAACTAACAGCTTCTCTTTTGTACTATTTCTGATAAAAGTAAAAGTTCCGTGAATTTTCATGAGCTACATTAAATCAAGCTCAAACACACTTGAACTTAAACAAAGAATCTAGCATTAACCCATTAATTGCTCACTATTGAGCAAGGGTTTCCGCACAGTGGGGCAGCGTGGTGGACGGCCTGTTACCCCCACATCGTATAATGAGACCCGAGCCCAGCAGTGGGATAGTTATGGGTTGCAAAGATTTAATTTTTCCTTAGAGTATCGATCGCGAAGTACTAGGAGACCAGGAGTACATGTTACTCGTACTACTCTATGTTGTGTTTGGATCGAGCCAAGTTTTAGTACTTACATTGTCGTTTCCATTTCAAGTTACTTGGCAATACTTGGCTTTAGTTCTAAAGTAACTTGCCAAGCGTTTTGCGGAGAGAAAATAAAAAACAACAAATACAATTATTTCTGCAACAATACACAATTAAGACAGTTGGTTTTTTGCTTAACAGAAATGTATTTTTGTGAGAAAATATCTAAACTAAATACAAAGTTGAAGGATTTTTTGAACGTGCTGATCTCAGGAACTACTGGTCAGAATTGGTCCATTCTTTTTCACTTGGATAGTCCCAGAGATATAGCCTAATGTATAGCATTTCTACGTAAAGTACAATATAGGTAGTCTTATTGTTAAGCAACTAATTCTTCCAGGGTTAAAATTATATATTCCTATAACGCGAAAAGTTGCATTACGGTAGAAGTCTAGTGCTGTCTTACCAGTTTTGGTCAGAGAATGCATTTATTTCGCGGTTTTGTAAAAGCCCAGACTTGTTCTTCAATGGAGAATGGACTTAGATCTTCCCGTAGATCGTATCTGTCTTTAAACATTAATATTGCATTTTAAATATATCTACGTTAAGGTCCCTGTAGCTTTACATCATGAACTCACATAGGAGCAGGATAGTGTAATATGCCCTAGGTCTCCTCAATCACGACAGAAGACCTGTGCTCAGTACCAAACGGGCAATTCATGGGCTGAAGCAAGTTGAAGCCAGCTCCCGGCAGCAATCCGAGCGGGAACGAGAAAGAGTTTCGGACTTAAAAGCCCGCGAAAATTAGATTGACATCTAACTTTTTACCGTCCCACGTGGTGCATGGTGGTTCCTCAGTAATGAGAAGAAACCGGTTAGAGCCAGATATTTAGTGAACGGTTTTATATCGAAATTCGACAGATTCACGGAAATGTTTTCAAGGTCAACTGTCATAGAAGAAGCAAAATATATATTATAGGAATTACGCAACAGTACGCAACAACATACGTACTTGTCGATCTGATATTTCATACACGTTACGAAGACAAACACCGCAGTATTTTTACATAATATTATTTTTCTAAATATAAATATGGTGCGGCTTAATGTAAGTGTAGAAGACCGCAATTGTATTAAACGAGATGATCCAGAAATCCTACTAATATTATAAATGCGAAAGTTTGTTAGGATGGATGGATGGATTCCACGGAAAAACTACTGAACGAAACTGAATGAAATTTGGCTCGGAAATAGATTATAGTCTGGAATAACACATAGGTTACTTTTTATCAACATACCATGCGAGCGAAGCCGCGGGCGAATCCTAGTACCTAAACATTTTTATTGCACACATACACAGAACGTTTGTTCTGCTCCTACATATCATAGAAAACTTTGTTCTAAGTGGTTATCGAACCCACGATCTCCGACCCAGCAGCCAGGTTCACCAACCAGTAATACCAGCCGGCCAACACTAACAGGCCAGTCTTAATTTTGATGGATAAATTTAAGCGACATCGAATGAACAGTATTGAGGTATACCTAATAATAAGTACTTAATTGACCCGTTGGAATGCAATAGAGGCCATAACGCCTTCAAACGTGACGTCACGATATAATACTATGTTGTATGACGTATGAGATTGTGGCTAACAATACAGTTGACAAAAACATCGATTTTATCACAGTTACGAAGCGATTCGTCCGACTCGAGTAAAAGTGGCGAAGCCGAGAGTAGTTAATTTATAAATTTAATTTAGAATCATATTTTAAATGAGATAGCCAAAGTTTACTTAATAATATCATCCAGTTCTCAAAGTCCTTAATGTTTCAACCAAATTGACCTAATAAACTAAAACTTCAAAAATTATGAACCATTCACAAGTCTAAACTTGACTTCATTAGTTACCTTAGTTACGGGTTAGTTTAACTAATACAAACCCGGACTTCATAATCAAATAAACAGAAGGTTAGTATCTATGTATGTGTGTTAATTATGATGGTGGGGTCAATAACCAACGCGATTTGTTTATTCTAGAGATGTGGCGATTAGTCGGTTCTGACGAGACCACCTAATCGGCAGACTAGCCGATTAGTCGATTGTGGAGAGGCCGAGTAATCCGCTAACTAACCGTTTAGTCGGTTCTAAAGAGACCACTTAATCGTCCGACTAGCTGTCCAGCAGATTAGTCTGTTGTGAAGAGGTCACCTAATCGGCAGGCTCACCGAGTAGTCGATTGTGGAGGGGCCGAGTAATCGCCGACTAGCCGATTAGTCGATTGTAGAGAGGCCGAGTAATTTAGCGTCTAGACAGCCAAGTCGATTATTTTAGAAAAAAATCCGATTACCAAAATAATGTTGGTTTGCTTTACAATATAAAAATGTGTATAACTGACAATAAAATAGAAATGTTTATTTGGATTTATGGTTTTATGTATTTCGCCCTAACACCAATTTTACAATAATGTTTGTTTAAAAACTTTAAATGGTTTGTTAATATTTTTATTTAATAATCAGTCTTACATATTTTTAAATGAAAATTAAGTCAAATAATTATTTACCAACTAGATACCGACTACGATAGTCGGCTTTACCGGTTAATCGACACATCTCTAGTTCACTGACTTCATTCATTTATCTTGGTACACAGGTTTTACTGCATTTATGTAATCTTATTCACCTTATCGAGTTCCCCAACGAGGTTCAGTAACTGTCACCTTACTACAGAACCGACGGCTTTATGTGCACTCCGAGGTACGAAAGCGCTATTAAGTGTGCTACTAACGGTCACCTATCTTTCTTCCACCATTATTGCAGACCTCGCTCGATCACTTGACCGGGTTTACGTGCCCTCCGAGGTATGCAAAGGCTATTAAATGTTTGCAACTAACAGTCACCTGTCTTCCTTCCACCATTATCGCAGAACTCGCACGATCACTTGACCGGGTTTACGTGCCCTCCGAAGTACAAAAGCGCTCTTAATGCATCTGAATGTTACACAACTTCCTTTCCACCGCGCTGTTCTTGCTTACTACGCTTAATCACTTTAGACTGACGCAAGCCACCGTGCTATAAGGGTTTTCATTAAAAACAGAGCGATTCAGTAAATTGGTATTTACTTTATTAAATTTATGTTCCGAGGACAAAGGATCTAATTTATGGACGTTAAATTAATCCAAGAAATGGACTGCCAAATAGAAGGAAGCAAAGCCTATTCAAAGAATGCAAGGAAGTAGGTTAGGACAATTTTATCAAGTATTGACTTCCACCCATTTCTTGGTGATACGCAGGCAAACGAGACGGCAGGCAGGCATAGTCTTCTGGAGGTTAGTTATCATAGACATTAACAACACCAAGACTGATGTTACTAACGTTGATTAACGTGTCTTATCACTCGTAATATATCTGCCGGAGAGATGGAGATAAGAGAAGCAGTATATTGGTGAAGCAACCGGAATCAATCACGACATCAAACTGATCCCAACAGTACAGTTCAGGACGGGTGATGGAAGAATGAGATGGAGGACGAACTAAGGACGGGGAGAGAAAGAGGAAAAGAAGATTGTTGATCTCTATTGAGAGAGTCTCGAGCATGTGTCGGCAATCCGCTGCTCTCGGGCCATATTCGGCCCGTTAGCCTTTACGATGCGGCTCACACAGACCCATTTTACAAGGCGCATCTTGATGTTACTTATGATCATCCCAACGACGGTCCATAAAATGTGGTCCGCATTCTCACGTCCTTGTAACATTTGTGGCCCTCAGGTCAAACTTTTCTATGATGAGCAGGAATGTTTGTTCTGTATGTCTGGGTGTGTAATAGAAATATCTATTTAAGT
>DWJZ01006283.1:0-13177 GCA_018249125.1 Asbolis capucinus
AGGTATCCTAAAATAACTACGTTGAATATTCTTTAATTATGCCCCATTTCTAAATCAGTCCAGAGGTTTTAGAGTTACCATACTAATTTTAACCTTCTTTCCCGGAAATAAAGCCGTTTTCCGAGATAAAAAGTATCGCTTATCCTTCTTCGAATGGACTATTTAACATGAAGATTTTTTAAATTCGGTCCAGCAGTTTCTGAAATTAGTAATTTCAAACTAACTCTTCAGCTTCTTAATGGTTCTAATATTATAAATATGAAAGTTTGTGAAGATGTTTGAATATTTAGATGTTTGTCTATTCTTCACGTGGTAACCGTTGAATGGATTACGATGAAATTTGTCGTACAGATAGACCACATCCAGGAAATGAACATAAGATAAATTTTATTCCTGTTATCATTTTTCCCAGAGGTGATGTGGACGTATATATGTTTGAATGTCCTTTACACGATAAACGTTGAACGGAACATCCTGTATAGAATATGGTTATGGAATATGTTAGATACTAAGCTGGTAAATTATACATAATTCAGATAATGGACACGTCCGGAGACATGGCTCAGTATATCAATTTCATGATTTGCATAACATCACTGTACGATAGTACACGTGACGTTATATGATACAGATTAATTTAAGAACATAATTACTATGTTACTTCCATTCGATGTGACGATTATGTCATTTGACGTTGTACCACTGCTGGGGTATGACAATATACTTATATATGTTAAATATCCAAGAATCTTCATTTACATTGTAACCAGCCCCGCCACATTTCATTGGATTTACAGTCATTGCCCGGTGTACACGCAGTCTCGACAGAACTATTAAATTTTACATTTATTTTCAAAAATTAACGAAAGCAGAAATGCAAGTCGAAGTTAGTAATAATTTTCTTATTCACAAATGAGGATATTTAAAAACAAAATTATTCCACAATACATACCAACCCAAAATTCAAACGAAATATGAAACTGAAAGTAGTTTCACCAATTTCAACCGGTGTTGTAGAGGTAAAAACTTTCTCCTCAATTGTTGCAATCCGTAAAAGCAATGAATAAAGGATTTGACCCGCAAACTTCGTCCGACTTTTGACATTTACCCCATTATAAACTGTCGGGGGATCCCGTCCCTAAATCTTGAATTAACCACATTCTAATCTGTCCGGGAACAATTCCAATTACATTCTTGGTGAGCACAAACTGACGCAATCTTGTAAGGCATCTACGAAGTTTGTTCACTTCTTGAAATAATATTGCGGATTTGTTACGACAAATAAAAAGGGTCACTGCAACTCATTGCTCGTGTCACTCACAATGTGTGAAAGGCAGGCCATAGTCCAACATGCTGGTCAAGTGGTAGACTTATTCACGTTTTACAACATTACGGGAAAACTAAACAGTCACCAGAAATGTAAAACGCAAAACAACATTCCCAAGCCACAACTGAAGTTAAAATAGTAAAAAAAAGTGAAGTTACTAGTTAAAATAGTGAAGTTAAAGTAATATCCAGCTAAAGGCGAGTCAGAATCCGAAAAAGTAAATGACTAGCCTGGAGCGGGAACAACACAACAACTTTAACAAAGTAATACATCTAGTATAAAATAACACGATATTACATGAGAACTTTTATTATAAAGTTGCATGTCAGACTTTGCAAATTGCATAAAAACTGACGGGAAATCCTTTTTGCATTGCACGCCTAGTGAGCTTTTATGGTTACAGGAATTAAGTTTGATTGAAATATTATAACAGTGTAAAATCTTTACAGGTTTATTGTTTTTGATGTAGAATGATGAAATTAATCAGTAAATTATTAAAGGAACGCAGATAATTAAAAAAAAATTGGGGCACATGACACTTGTAAGTGATTCTTGGTTTGATTATGTGATTAGAAATTTTTGTGACTGTGGGTACAGTTGGAGTTTGAACGTAAGTGGCAAAAATTTCATGAGTGCTTCTGTGCTTTGTAGGGCACTAAAACACTTCATGAGAAGACTGAACAGGTATTTATTAAGTTAGTGCACTTAATATCTTTGACATCATCACCACTTACCATCAAGTGGGATCGGAATCAAGAATTCACTCATTCTACGTAAAAAAACCAGTTAGCAGACAAGCTTGGCTGATACTTTTACGGGATACACAGCTTCACCTGATGCGGTAGCGTGGTCATCTACGCCCTAGGTATTTACGAGAAGGCCCAGTTCTATAATCAAACATTTTATGGAGACGGAAATAGCAGACAAGCGAGTACTGTACCTCGGCCACGATTCAAAAATAATATGTATATATCATAAATCGTTTTCTAGCAAACGATAATGGGAATATAAAATAATCTAATCACATAATATACGAGTACATTCATTTCGAATAGTGGCCGTGGGAATGTAATAAAATAAAAATACAAACCGAGAATCGAATGATTTCAGCAGTTCCAGTCATTATTTCTTAAAATATTTTTATATACATACTTGTACATCTACAGACGTACAACGATATTTTTTCTACTACACAGAATATAGTTTTAATTAAAAATTGCAAGATAGGTATAAAAAAGTATTCCACAAATGTAAGTATATAGAGGTTTTGTGCTTAAAGCTCGCGCTGGAACTTCGAAGTAAATTTTACGAACAAGACTGGGCGGTTGGTTTAGCGATTAGTAAACCTTACTGCTGAGTCGGAGGTCATGGATTCGATTCCCAACGAGAACTTTTGTTTTATTTGAGTTGTAAATGTTTTTTCAATGTCGAGTTTAAGTATGGTTCTACAAATATATATGTATGTACATATATTTATTGCTTGTCTTATCTCATACTACCTAAACGCTTTTTTCATTAAATGTCAGTGTGTGAGTTAATATATATTATTTATTCTTAAATAGATCCAGTAAGTCTAAGTACGTTTCAGTAAAATAAATCATTAAATTTATATAAATTTCGAAACTACTGTACTTTTATTATACTCAATTTGTACCTTTGACTTCAACATGTTGAAGCCCATGGGTCTCTGCCCATACTGAAGCCTAGAGTATACTCCACCACGCTGCTCCAATGAGGATTGACGGAGGGGTTAGTGGCCAATCCAAGTGTCGAGAATTTTACGTCGGCTGAAAGCTTTCAACATGATATTACGGTTACTTAACAATAACAACGTGCCCACCGAAACACGGAAGTGCTCCAAATTTTTTTTGTCACTCGGTCACCCACGCTTCTACTGACCGCACCCACTTATACTCAACTGTTTCAAACTCCTACAATCGAAGCTACCGGACTATAAACGAAAATTAAAAACTGTCGAAACAAGTGTAAACAAAAATTGTAAACAATCAAAAAACAACATAGAAACATAACAATATTCGTTAATAACGTAAAACAGCACGAAAATAGATGAAGTATCACAAACGTGGGTATTATTGGCGACACCGAGAAATACCAAACGTGGCAATATTGCCACGTTCTCAATATTGAGAGGTACACAAAGGAATTATATTGGTAAAGCCCGACGCGACGAACTTGGTAAAGAATTCCGCGCTGTTTCATTATCTGGCTGGCTGTCTATTCATGGCCGACTAATCACGGGTTTCTCCTGAAACTAGGAGGACCAGAGTATACTCTACTACGCTGCTCCAATGGGAATAGATGGAGAGTTTAGAGGCAAACCCCAGAAGTTTTTACACCACCCAAAAGCCTTCAATGACTTGACCATTACTACCTAACGATAACATCGGCGCGGCTTTACGTGTCCTTGAAAGCACGGAAGCGCTCATAAAATTTCTGCCACTAGCGGTCAGCGGTCACCTATCCTCCTACCAACCGCGCCTGGCCTTGCTTAACTTTTTCCATCAAAATTCGCCGCCAGACTGTGGACGTCTCATTAGTTCGTTGAGTCGTGTGGTGTGACAACTGCATAAATGAATGATGAGATAACTGAACGGTTAGAATATGATGATGAGTGAGCCAGACTGAGATTGTAAGGTTCTGTCCGTCTGTCATTATAACGCTGATCAGAAATCTTTGTCCGCTATTATTTCAACCAAGATCCCACATACATCTGACTGCACCACATAGTGCTGACTTCTAAATGGCTTAAAAAAAGGGACCTTCTAGCAACTTTTTCTAGTCTCTTTCTATCTTCTTTCACACCCGCGGACCCCCAAACAGTTAGTGGACCGCTGGAAATCAGTACATTCGTATTCAAATGATTATTGTGTGGCCTGCGTTTATTTTGGCTGTTTCAGTACCATGTGATTTTCGGTTGCTTCTGTATCTTTGCATAATGTTATTGGCTATTACACGAATTTGGATTTCTTGGCTCATTCAAAGTTTGCTTATTAACTCAATACATAAAAATCTAGTAAAGCTTACAGTAGTCGCATACGATGTGTCACATCCCACCTTCGTATTTAGTAATTTTAACATTATAGCCTGAAAAAAATGTTCCGTTGTTATGTATGTGACGGCGCCACCATCAAGATTTTGTAAAATATCGTGCGACGAGTGGACGGTTGGACGAAGACTCACTCGATCCCGACCACCGAGTTTGTATAAAGGTCGGCGCCAGCGCTCACACGGGGCATTCGTTCGTCGACCTATTATAAAAGTGAAAGTAACTCTGATGTCTGTTGATCTGTCTGTTGGTCTGTCTATGTGTCTGTTACCATTTCACAAGTAAACAACTCTCTATTCATGCACAGGATTTGACAAGGAGTGTGAGAAGGGGGTGAGAAATTTGACAAAGGGGGAGGTGAAGGGGGGGGGAGGTGTACCACGCGAACTCAGTAGCGAGATAAAATTATTGAGTTATATTGGTTGACGCCAATACCCTTTGACCACCTACAAAAGACTGTCTACTAAATTTACTAGAAACATAATTGCAAACAAAAAATCTATACAATAAAATATTCACAATCTCAAAAAACATTGAATTCTTCAAATATTAACGCTAGAGCCTATTCCACTACAGAACCGCTTGATAAGTACAATCAATTTTAAACCTTATTGAACATGAATTTTCTAGTAGAGTAGAGCGAGTTTGGTGTACGGACCTAAATAACTTTACACTCGCAATATGTTAGACTTGAAAAAGCATCAGATTATGAAGTTACGTTGTTTGGAGCAGGTAAACCTGTTTTTTATCCGACTGCGTAGGAGGGTAATATTTTTGAGCTCATATATTTTTAGACTATGTCTTTGTCACGCCCCTTTTTTTGTCGAGGGAGAAAACTTCACAAGATACCCAAACTTACAGGTTTCGGATTTTGTGGGATTTTTACCTACTAAAACCCCCCGGGCAGCTGTCCGACGCATATAGGGAGGCTGTGGAATCTCATATGAACACACCGGTGCCTCCCCTGCCTAATGTATTACCGTATGCCGGCTTTGTCTACTCCGAGTGGGATCGGATCTCTCCCGATCCCGCTCGGCAGTCTCTTTCTTCAGCATTACGGCCTCGCAGAAAGAGATCATAGCATTCCACACAGCCTTCCCCGCCAGCATAGCTCCCACTATTGCTGGTGGCACGCACTACAGCCCAAACAAACGACAGATTTTGACATATGAGGTGTCGTTGAATTCGTCAGAATTGTGATAATGACTAAGCTTTATTTTATTTATTTATTTATTATAAATTTTGGCGTCCGCAAATGAAATAAGAGGTGTTGTTTTTTTCCCTTAGCAATATGGGTAACAAACAAATTATCTTGAAAATGCCACAAATTAAACAATTTTAACCGCATCATTTCCTTCGTGCATCACAGCGCCAAAGTATTCATGAGGAGCAGGTAGTCCCAGTTTTTAAAGTTACCAAGTATATATCTGGCTGGGTGCCAAACCTGTAATAACAGCATCGGATACAAATGTCCTCTAACAGACCGCATTACCGACTTGAACAGTTTTGTGGAAATTAAAAATAATTATTTCATCTGAAGAACATTTTTAATGAAAACTTGAAAAGTTTTATATTTTTTTGAGTTTATAGCAATAATAGTGTACGGTTTGAACCTTGGTTTCTGATTTGGTTGGTCTGGTTTCAAATCCCGAGTGCACCTCTAATTTTCAAAGTTAAATGCGTATTTAGAAATTAAAATAATTCTGATCTTAAAGAAACCTGCACTCTTATGGTTCTACGTAAAATTCTCGAAGGTACGTGAAGTCTACCAATCCGCACTTGGCTCGCTGGCCAAGCCTGGTGGACTATGGTCTCAACATTTTGAGAGGAGATATTTCGAGAACAAACATTCAACTGTCACATTTAAAAAAGAATCTGTCACCTATATCTGTTCCAGCAGGATTGAACCCACGCCACTTGCATCATCAAGGCTACCGGTCGTTCGAATTACATCAAACTACGCAATCGTACAATATAAGGAAATGTCATGTCATGTCTGTCATGGAATTCCTTAACCTTTTCCAAGCTAAAGCCAAGAGTAAGTTTATGACGGAAATTATTTCAAGCTAAAATGAAGTTGAGAATTTGTTCAAATTTTTTTCGGTCCCCTGTCAGTCAAACTCATGTGCAGACGAAAAATTTAAAAATGTTCCCCTTAATGTACTTGCATGAATCCGCTTTAAAATAATTCCACTCTTTTCGGATATGTTTCCCAAATTGTGAATTTCTCAAAGAGTAATCGAGTTTCGTATTACTCCAAGGTTTTACTCAAATTATCTCCGACTACGTTAGACGTCAGACGAATGGTTTTAAAAACCAAGAAGACTATCTATCGTACAATACAGGGATTTGTGGTTGGCTTGCTTTGCGATTTTCAGCAATCTAAAAAGTTAAACAGAGGGCGTGGACGTCTATTGGCATTTCATGAGCACTTCCTTGCTTCGGAGGGCACACAAAGCCATATGAGGCCTACGAGCATAAAAACATAGATTCGTAATTCACCCTCCACCAATACGCTTTGAAGTCGCTAGCATATTCAAATTAAACGTAGTTCTCACACTAAGATGACATAAGTAACTATCTTCCGAGGAGTTTACGAAGGTGACATTTTAGCCAAAACGAACGAACTTTGGCACAAACATTTTATATTACATAGAATTTTTCACCCCTTTTGGGATGGTTTAGAATACAAAGCCTAAACAAGTTCTGGCTTATCAGGGTGTCATAAAAGCGGTACAGAAGTCAGCTGCTCGGTGGTAGGGCTTTGCAGAAGAATCACTTGCCATCAGTTGATCCGTCCGCTCGTTTGCCTGCTTATCACAAAAAAAAAATCTAGAATGACAAAAACGCTACTTTTTAGCAACATAACAGCGGAGCAGCGAGCGATTCCGCAGGCAGAAGCTAGTATTAGAACTATGAAATAATAAATAAATAAAGTAAGTATGAAGTTGGGATTCGAAAAGTATATATTATCATACAGTCGCGAAATTTATATGGTTAGTACACTGGTAAAGAGAGACGACACTTTCAAGATGGCGTCAGAATAAACAAAAAGACAAAAGGAGTAAATTCAATGGTTGGTGTAAACTCCCTATAATATTTATCCCAAGACGCCGTACTGACCCACAATACAACTTGTAACTTAACTATGTGGAACTATAACTAATGTAGGGAGGGTACTGTAGTACTGTTTAGACCAAGATTCAAGTGACAGACGGAAGCGATAGCTTGTATTGTGTTATTTTAATACTTTACTGTAACCGACATAAAAAATATACACGAAATGGGCCTCAGTTGTTGAAGCCGGTAGAAAATAAATTACAATTCCCTAAGATACAGAAGTAAATCCGCTATATCTCACACCCTACGTTTCCGTCTCTGCAGAGTGTACTAGCAAGTAACTATCATACGAGTAGCTAACTTGTGACTTCTACTAACCGTTAAAAACTTCTCTAAATTAGGATAGGTAAATACCATAATATACTATACTAATACTTCTTTTAATATATCGGTGATATTTTAATCAAATAATCTTTTATAATCAAAATATTTGAAAATACGCAATCTGCTACATCTTATACCACGCCTTTATGTCCCTACGGTACGAACTAGTTAACAAGTGCAAGGAGTTAATTAAAGTCTATCTTCCATAAACAGCTTAATTAAAGTATTCCAAATTAGGATGGACTAATTTATTAAGATTACTTACATTTAATTCATAATTATTTTATTGCATCAAATATGGTACATAATAAATTTCGATGTTATTTTTATTATAATAATATTAATTATTTAATTTAATTCAATTCAATCCAATTCAATTCAATTCAATTCAATTCAATTTAATTTAATTTCATTTCATTTCATTTCGTTTCATTTTATAATTAATGCGCTTTACCATAGCCGCTTACCCAGGAACGTTTGTAGTCTAGCAGTAACATATACGTATAAGCATATATAAGAAAAAAAAGAGAAAAAAAAAAGAAAAAAAAACATTCAAGTAAGACGAATGTAATACCCTTTATCTTATACCAACCTTTACGTCACTGTGGTGCTAAGTGAGTAGCTACCGAGTGCAAGGAGATAATTATATTAATTCTATTATTAACTGCATAATTAAACAATTTAAAATTACATATAACAGACTGATACTAATTATTCCTTTAATATATGTTGTATCTTGACTAATGGATTTACAAGCAACGAAACTGTAGTCAGATTCATCAAATCCTAAATGCTCAGATGGGCGGGTCACTTATAAAGATTAGACAGTTTCTATTTCAAACGTGGTTCTTATAGTAGAAGAGGATAAGCCAGAAGAAGACCTAGGAAACGTGTTAGAGAGTAGAGTAGAGGAAAGAAGGATAGAGAATATTTTGGACACAAAAGATCGGAAACAAGACGAAATGGAGAAAACTTAGTTAAGGAAGCTTACAAAGGGTTATAACGCTGTCTAAAGTAAATTGTATCCTACCTATAAACTATAACTATAAGATAAACACATCAACATATCAACACTTCCTATGTGATATATAATATTTTCGTGCAATATAAAACAAACCTTTAGAATAAGAGATATCCGCTCAAACTTACAACAAACCTTTACGTCTCTACGGAGCGGACAGATACGAAAAGCAAGCAATTTATTAGATTATGTTTACTATTAACCGCTAAATAATGAATTATGTTACGATTACTATTTGTTTTTCGCGCCGATATTTCGGCCCAGTTGCATAGAATGCAGTTGCTTTTGAATACAAGATATCCGCTCAAACTTACGCCAAACCTTTACGTCCCTGCGGAGCGGAGCGAATAGCTACCAAGTGCAAGCAGTTAATTAAATTCTGTCCTCCATCCAACCGCTACATAAAACTATTCCGAATGGACTAATTTAATAATATTATTACCTCTCGTAATTATACCGCGGTTTCATGTTCCGAACTGCGAAATACGATCCTTAGAAATTAATATTTAACTCGAGTTATTTTATGACCCCAGATAATTAGACTTATTTTTGCGTACACGCGTCGAGTGGGGACTTTGTGAGAGAACACTCAGGTATAGAAAAGAGGGCTATAGAACAGTTTGAATGTAAAAAAAATTAATATAAACTGAACTTCCATCTTTAGAAGTGTAGGTTTTTTTTCTATTCTGTATTTTTTTTACGTTGATAAAGTGATATGATAATTAATTAAGGCTATTTTTGCATTTAATTATCTGATGCCATCAGTGTATTGGTGTCAGTTTATTATTTATTAGTTATATTTATGGAAAAGGAGACTACAGGAGTATATGAACATACAACAATACCATTTCCTTTTACAGCTCATCGAAACTCAATATTCTGGCCGTCTTATATTACAAAGCAATATAAATTATCTATGTCGTAACAACTTACTTTCCTACTCATCGGCTACGACGCTACGAGATTGCTACAATCTGCTACGAACATGTGAGCGGTTGCTGCGAGAACCGCAAAGTTCTCATCATGATTCTTATCACGTTTCTCGTTAAGAATTTAGTTTGTAATTAACCACTACAGTTTGATATTTGCTACGTGAAATATTTTTTTATATTATTAATGATATTTTTAGCATATAACTAAGTTTTAACTAGTAGTTATATAATTAAGCACGATTTATAAATTATTGTTTCTTTTTATTTCTTTCCATCTTTCCTTATCATAAACAGGCAGACATGCCAGGACATTAGCAACACAAAATCTGAGCGTTGCTAAAGCATGTTTACCACGATGAAAGACATCGTTTTCCTGTTTAAAGTATACAAATAAACTTAATACTTTTATGAATGGGGAACCACATAGTGATGTACTGTCACTGTGATCCAAGATCAATACGTTCAGTTTGGTTCAGCTCAGCTCTGATGACATGGAGCTAACAATGGCACTTTAATTGGATTCCGTTGCACCCAACGTTCCAATCAAATCACAGTATTATTAACGAGTAAATTCGATACATCTTAGGGTGATATGATACCTAGAATTGTTATTTTTTGATTTCCTCCTAATATAAAATATTTCAATCTTGTTTCACAAAGACAAAGAGAATAACATTATGTCGAGTGATGAATTAGTTGTACATACTTTAAAATTGTATATACTTGTTTAAGATTTTTATATAGTTAAGATTTTATATACAAGTAAAATATTAAATTATAATTAACTTTTTTTAATTAAATTAAATGGAACGTGAAGCGCTTTTATACCGAATCAGACGCTTTTATTTGATATGTCGGTCTTGCGTTTTTGTTTTTATTTAACGATGGTCACGGGTGTTTTAGCATGCGTGGTAGCATATGGCAGCCAGCCATGTGCTATGTCTTGATAAGTGTACATATATGAGATGAAGAGTAAAATATTATAAAATAAACAAATAATAAAATTATTTTAAGTTTTTGACACAATATTATTCAGTTATATAGTACGACGAAGAGCCTAGATCATATTTAGTTTGGTTTAGCCCCTTCTACAAACATGGACTCTGTAATTATATTCCGTTGCATCCAGCAGCTCAAATCAAATCACCGTATTATTAACGAGTGATTTTAATACGACATAGTATAGTGATATGAATTTATGATAGCGAGAATGGTTATTTTTTTGGTCATTACAAACAACAAATATTTAGTCAAAACACGTTTTTTTGGAATTGTAACCACTGTAAAATTAAAAAAAAATACAAAATCTTGCGAAAACATCAATTAATCAGAATCAAAAAACCGTACGTATACACTTAAATACAGAAATTCCTTTTTTTCGTATCTGGAATTTCTTCATAAAGGCCAGACACACGAAAGAGATTTTTGTCCCTTTAATCCTGTTTCAAAGCAAACCAATGTTTGATCTAACCGTGTATTGTCAAGAAATAACGTTTTAGTAAATGCATATTCCAATTCCATTAGGCGCTTATATCCCTGTAGCGCGTGACTATTGTACGTGATAAGTAAAGTTAAGCAAGACAGAGTGCGGTTTGAGAGTGACTGAAAACTAGTGGCATGGTAAATGACGGCTATGATTGATCATTGAGTTCCGGTGTGTTTGAATGATACGTCGGCACCGATATTTTCCGATAATTGCGAGTCTTGCCGTGACCATGACACACGAAACTGGATCGAAATATCTTTAATACAATACAAATAATAACAGTCGCGAGTAACACGTTTAAAAAATAAAACAAGTAAAAAAATAATAAAAAAAAAAAGTTTAAAAAAAAAAGTTTAAAAAAATAATTAGAAAATATTAACCAGTTGTACTAGAAACCCAAGTTAATAATGACTAGTCGTTTTTGAATGTATCAGCAATGCTAAAAGGACATCGTAACTACAGCCCATAACTGTCCCACTAATGGGCTCGATCGCTGGCCAGATGTGAATTGATATACTTTTCACACGAGAACTTTATAGGAACGCTCCGAAGAAAGCAAGTGACAATTCATTGTAACGCACACTTTTAAAAATCTAGGTTGCAGGATCTCAACCCAAGACCTCCGATCCAGAAACCAACGTTAAACTTTACTAACTCTATTGTTAATATTAGCGAACTCATGTATGCGCTTTTCTTTACAAAGTTTGACCTCACTGAGTCTTTGTTCAGGAATCACTAGATACTTTATAAACTTAGAACATAATAATGGAATAACCTGATTTTCTTATTTGTACACTAGACAGAAATGTTTTTGTTATTTATAACGCACAAATTGTTCTAATGTATATTGGGTTTAGAATATGTAAGTTCAATATTACTACGAAAACAAGAATTTAAAAAAGTTTTTTTATGAAGAACTCGGCAATGTTACTAACCTTAGAAATTGTTCCACATGTTAGTAAAATCCTATTGCACTGTTCACTTAAAGTTACTGTAAAGTTTACATACTTACATTATAATTGAACTCAGTGATTTACATTATAAAGAAGCGTTCATAGCCGCTTTGTTTTGATTGTCAGCGATCGAAAAAGTTAAGCAGCAGCGGGCGCGGTCAGTAGGAGGATAGGTGACCACTAGTGGCAAATTATTATGAGAGCTTCCGTGCTTCGAAGGGCACGTAAGGCCACCGGTTCCGGTTGTTATGTGACATAGAAAATGTTAAGCTATGTCGGAGGCTGTTAGATATTATCCTTTTTTTTGGTATCGAAGGGAAAACCTTCCAAAGTTACCCGATGCCGTGGGAGCGGCACAGGGTTATGTGGGATTGTACCGCACTAAAACCCCCTGGTGGCCTTCCTCAGCGCTACGTGGAGGGCTCCGGGATCTCCAATGAAACGCAACCGGAGCCTCCTAGCGCGGTGCCTAATGTCGGGCTTCTTCCGACAGGGACCCAAAGTCCCGTACCTGGTCAACTCACTTTACGAAGATATGCGGCCACACATACCAACGTCCTTCACGTCCTTGGTATTATCCTAAAATAGCAAACGTATCATATCGGAGGCTTTTGGATGGCAAAAAATCATCCGAAACTAATTCGCCACTCCCCCTCCAGAAATCCACATTGGCGCACCACAGTGGAGTAACCTCTAGACCCTCTTCAGAATTAGGAGAGACAGTAATGGGCCATTACTGGATTAAAAATGAGATTACAATAGGTCTATCATTCGTGGTCATGCAGTACCCGAAAAATCGAGTTCTTTGTATCTATTTTTTTTTAAATATCTTTCGACAACTCATACACGGCCATCTGAACCCAAACTAAGCGTTAGCTTGTGCTATGGTGATCAGACAACTTATAAACATACATATATACTTTTAAATACATACTTAAATAGATATT
>DWJZ01006284.1:0-13177 GCA_018249125.1 Asbolis capucinus
ATTAGGCATTAAGTCTTGCCCTTTGAAACTTCGTGTAAGAGGTGACATAAATATGAATAAATAAATAAATAAATATATACACGTATCATCCAAGAGCTTGAATAGAAAATTTCAAAATATTTACACTATATTGCCCTTTTTTATTATATAATATTAAAAACTGAGAAATAAGGATTTTCTTTAATATGAATAAGGAATGTTTATTGCAAATATCTAGCAAATTGGTTGATGTTTAAGAAAATTCCCTTACAAACTTTCTTCCTCTATCCCAAGGAAACCCGGGAATTATTTGGAATTAAAAGTATGCTAAATGTTAATCGGAGATATAAGTACGCACTTTACAAAGTCTCATCGAAATCTGTTGGCGGGTTTTCCCATGATGCACGCTTAGACAGACAGACAATAATTCCATAAAAATATATTTTCGTGCTTTATCTCGATATAGAGTTGTTCGTCGTCATTTTTTTTTTAATATTCAATGTACAGAAAAAATGCACTTTGAGTTTTATATAATATAGAAAAATTAAATTGCACAAAAATGTGCTCAAGTGCGCCTGTCATATCAAAATGTTGCCAAGGTCAAAAATTACCACTTTCATGAAACAGATTCTACCAGTAATTTAGCCATATTTAAAACGAAGATAAAATTGGCCACTAAACCTTTACCAATCCGCATTAGAGCAACAAGGTACTCTCCGTTCTTAGTCAGTTCTGAGAAAACCCGTAGCCCACAGAAAAACAAACACAAAAAATACTAAAAATCTAAATTATTATATGGGAAAAAACTATAAATGCAACGACACACGCCCGCAATACGAGTGTTAGATAAAAATGCATTAAAATGCTGTTTACGACATAACCGACAATATCTTTGATAAATATTCATGCAAATATCCACACATCCTGGATTCTCTTTAAAAAGGAAAATAGGAACGCGGATAGATTACCTCACGTATGGGCGGGCATTTTAACTATATCATTGTCAGGAGCGGATAACCGCTTTCTTTGACTATTAAAATGAGTGACAATCTCGCACTGAGACAGGTGACGAGTCTTTATATCTTATTGTCTCATTGTTCCACACATCCCGGTGGAATATGATAATTTGCTGGCCTTAGAAAAATAATATATGGTTACGAAAATGATGAAAAATATGTATTCCTATTTTGAAAATGTAAAATCACAAGATCTGGACACGTGTACAAGTTTTCAGGGAAAAAAGGATTGTAAATGGTGAAATTTAAGCTGTAACATTCCCTTAAGACAAGTGAAATTAATTAAAATGTGTTGAACATGTGTGTGTACTATATTACTTACAATACTTATAAATAGGGACATTTAAGTGCTATGAACCCAGCGGCTTGTGTTGATTCTAAGTTAGCGGTCAAGTTTACCAACAGCGGCGTTTCTGATAATTTTTAAATAGCCAGCCTTACTCCATTATTTTAACTAACTTGAACCACATGGATTCTTCATGATAAGTCTAAGAGATAAAGCTTGTGATAGTAACAGACATAGAAGGTTTAGTTTCAAAAAAAAAAATCCGCATGAATTGAGGTACCTCCTTTTTTGAAGTAGGTACAATAATTAGATTTGAAAAGCCCCCTATTTCAATCCATTAGGTACGGAACTTTAAATCAACAAACCCAAAAATAAAATACTTCACAATTATAAGAATAAGAAGATATTTTTTAAACAATACAAGTAAAAGGCTATCTATAATCAATATATGCAAGATATTATCCCTCAATGCATTGATTGTACTTCATTAGCTCAGTATTACTGATAATTATAATGCAAATAAACATTTTAATTAAATACAATAGAATGATCATGTGAAAATATTCCTGTCGCGTGCTACAACTGGGAGGCAAATAATGTTTATTTTGACTGAGGATTTTGAAAATAGTTTTTTTTAAATACATATGTTATTCATATTGCAAACACAAATAGGGTTCCTTCATTGTTCCCTAAAAATGCCTATTTTTTTTGTTTATTATAGGTTACTAGCTGTACCCGGTGAGCGTTGCTATGCATCAACTCATCAATCATGTGCCCAATTGATATCATTTGTGTACCAAAACATATTCAGGAGAATTCTGTATAAAATTGCTAAAGACTTCAAGACTCTATCTCCTATCATTTTAGAATTATAAAGGACAAACAATCAAAAAACTATTTATATATATAAAGATAAAAAATAAATACCAGTTAGATTACATTTCAGCAAGGTTACAACTACTTCGAGAGTAGCTTGAAGTAACATACTTAAAATAGTGAATTTAGATACTACATTATAGGCTGTATGTTATATATCAGTGACCGAAAAGTATAAAAAATATGCTTTTGATTTTGGGCAAAACAAAATTCAATTGACTCATCTTTAATACGACAAATATCTACATTTTGTTATAATCTAATGTTATAGCGGAACGTATACAAATGTAGATACAATCCTTTCTTTAAACGATGACAAATCGTGGACTGTGGACAGTATCAGCTGAACAATTCGCTTCCAGTTCTTCATATATATCTTGAGTAAATGTAACATAGCATATAGAATCAAAACTACATTATTTCCTGTAATGCTACATAGTTTCCAAAAAAGTAACCAGCTAAAGTGCTAGTACTGTGCTACCGTTTTAATATCATAATTCTAAACGCTTCCTAAATTCTGAACATAAACTTTATCCTCCTAAACTTTATAAAAACGACTTAACTAGTTAACTATACAACACGAATCGACAATAATATTACTATACAGACAACTCTAGCTTGTACTGTGAAAAATCTAGATAGAATTTGCACCATCATACAAAATCAAGTTTCATCTCAATCCAATACAAATATGTCAATTTCGTATGTTAAAAATTCACGTATAATGTTGAAGTCTTCAAAGGAAGAGTGAATAGACATTTACTAAGTTAATGCATCCAATCTTTCCGACATCGCCACTTTCCATCAGGTGGAATTGATGTCAAGCATTAACTTATACTACATGAAAATAAAGTTGCACCTACTCAATATTTTTTACACAAATCCCTATTGATATGGGTGGCGCCAACACCATCAATCATAGCCAGCAGGAGCCAGTCTGCTTCCCCTTAAATTGTCTTTGTTTTCTATAAATAAAATAAATTATTGACTTTATACCCTGTTCCTGAAACCGTAATAAATATTAACGAGTATTCCTCATCTTGCCTTTGTTACCCGATCGTTACAAGCTACATTTAAATATAATACGCAATTAATTTGAATATAATAACTAATTAATGCAAATATATTTAGAAATTAACAATATCTACTTCCGTATTAATGTTTGTTTTATGGGATTAGTACTAAGAATTGGTTGCAAGTTCCAAATATATGTATGAGCTGTCTTTATAGAAATACAGAAATACGAGTAGACAATTGACCGAATTACTTACTCCAATGAAGTACTACAACATTTTATTCAAATTAGGGTAACGATTTTCCGTTTTATTAAATAATTTTCTGATAATTAAACGAACAATAAAAGAACGAATATAATAATATAAGTTGGTTAAGTTGATTTTCCCGAAACTTGTATCGTATTTGCGGATTTGTGTAAACGAAAATAAAAATGTAAAATAATTAATCAAAACAAATTATTATACTATTACCCTGGCTGTGTAAACATTTTATATTAAATTATTTTAAGCTTTTAAATATTAACTTGGGTTAGATTCATGAGCCCGGAAGTAGGAAGCAAAATAAATTAATTGAATCAAATTTCATTAAGTACCACATATAAAAAAATCACCATTCACAAAGCTTACATATGCAATTATACAAAACATTTACTTTTTCCCGCATTTCCGCAATAATTTCTAAGTTATCATAACAATTATAAGGAGAAACGGCCTAATGATATGCTCGATCGTCATAATCGGGCCGCAAAAATGCAGCCGTTGATACCACTCCAGCCGTGCGAGGAATATGTGATAGGCTACCGTCAAAGAAACAGCAGATTTCTTTATTCCTGTTAATCAAAATGACCCGATATTGAAAACAATTGACAGGGTAGTGCACGACTACTGCTGTAGTTTAGTGAGGTGTGTACACACTATCGATATTTTCACGCTAAGGAAACTACTGGGTCATCAGGCAGATTACAAGGTATACTCTTCCTTCCATTTGAAAGGATTATTTTACATTATTATTTTGCGTCTTATAAATATAAGTTTACAATTGCGTTGTCCTGTTGTACCTAAATAAATATCTTAAAATGACAGTCAAAAAATGTTTCCAAACAACATTCATCTCTCGAAGATACACACACTAGAGTAATTCTCAATGGGATGCATTTTAGATTGGAATAGATTGGTATGACTCTAATAAACCTTAATATTATTACTCTAACACTATACAGTATCATTATATAGAATGTTATAAAAAACGTAAGCAGTTATAGTCAAAGTCAAACATTTGTTTCATATAAGTATTTTCAATACACTTATGAACGACATTATTTAGATTCTACCACCTAGTAAATATCAAAATGTTTTGATTTTTTGTTTAATTGCTCTATATTCCTGAAAGCTTAGGTCAAGTACTCTTAAAACGGTGTTAGTAAAATAGTTTATATTCTAAACGAAACATGTAGAGATATTTAAGTTCTGATAAATATTTTTTTCCTAACACGAAAGACCGGTGGTTTAAAGAAAGATCTTATTATAAGACTTCTGAAATCTCTTTTTATTCACCTTGCTGAAGTGTTTATAGTTAAACAACCCTAAAAGCATTTTAAGACATTTATTATCTTAGGTTATACAACACTCGTTGACCACCGAATAATTAAAAAAACCTGTACAATACCAGATAGATACATGTTCATAAATACAGCCTACATTATATAACATAATAAACAAAACCTTATTACGTAAACTCGTTATCCATTCCACTATCTTACTTTATCGACACAAATTATCGACAATTTTCATCTCTACACGCTTCACAAAACGCACGATTTTCATGTCTTTAGCCACGTGTTACCCGCGCATACACGACTCCGGCTTACACCCAGAATTAATAATTACTTAATATATTATTCTTTGTTTTCACCCTTCCTAATCGTCTTATACGCACGCACCTCCAACACGTGCCGAGAACCTCAGCTGAATTTAAATTGGTTTTTTTTAAACTGATATAAATTAAAATACAAAGAGATGGGATCGGTAACGGTGAGACAAAAGATAATATCGATGTTTCCTACGGCACCGTTATTACAAAGGGCACCGATTTCGGCTTTTCGTGTTAGATTTAAAATTGTTTGATATTGATTTTAATGAAGGAAGGATGTAACGGTAGTATTGTTAGCAGGTGGCAGGACCCAAGGGGGTCCAGGACGCAAGGGCGTGGGATAGAATGGTTTGTTTCATCAGCATTGTATGAAAGAAACGTATAATTCAATAATTATCTAATAAATATCTTCTTAACAAATTATTTTCCGTTCGAAATTAGGTACACACGAGTACATCAAAACATTTTTCGAAAATGTTTCCGTTTTTCTTTTATTCAAAATCGACAATTTTTGGTTCTTATTATAAGTGAGGTTTTGATAAGTACCTGCTTTCGAATTAAAATAATACTATGAATATTAGTACCAGCCATCCATACGCCTTTTAACGTCCCCTGTTGGACAAAGGCATCCCCCAATTTACGCCACTGACCGATCCTGGGCCTTCTGAATCCAGCGGATATCCGCTCTTCTTTGGGTCGTAGAAAATGAGTACACCCAGTAAAAACTTAGTAAATGAGAGTCAATGAGGTTCCTACTCTTAAGTCGTTTCGAAAAATAAAATGATTTTTCGATATATTTGTGCTACATTACTATGAAATTTCTTGTATTTCGCAGAAGTTATATCTAGTCGATTTTTAATTAAGTTTAAAATAAATTTATATTTTTTTTTAAATATAAATTTATTTAGGTATTTTTTTTTAGGTAATGTCTCGTTATATTATTAACATTTTAGTTATTATCAAAATGTTGTCTGTTCAAACAACATTCTTACATTCTATCTGCTATTTTTTTAACTTTTCTACCTTCATATCATCAAAAATTTGCGAAAGAGAGACACCCATAGGACAAATATATTCGTCAGTTAAGACAAAAGTTGTGCAAAACTCAAAATTTAAACCGTAGATAGACGTGAGTTACGGGAGATATAGATCAGAGTGTCGCAGTCACGATCAAACATTCATACTACTTCTGTTATGGCAACTTTTCTTATATGTTAATTTGCCTTTATGTACATAATTTATTTACGTTCTATACATATACTGTGCTTCACCACGATTGTGCCTGATGGTAAGCAGCGATCCGGTTTTAGATGGTCAAGTGCACTAATTTAGCAAAACTAACGGAAACACTGACACGTCAACTTATTCCTGCTCTTTACTATACGTATGAGCTCCGTTCTTCATATCTTGCCATTTCGTTATTCAGTCTGTTTTTAATTTTTAGTCAAAATTTCATGCTTAGTAGATATGTTCACAATCCTTAGTTTTATTTACAACTTAGAATTTTGAATGTCTTAAAACTTTAAGAGGCACCACTCAACAGCCAAATATGGTAAACGAAAGCACAATAGAAGCTCTATCATTTTGCCACACTGAGGAGATCGTGAGAAAACAGGTGCGGTATTCTTAGGGTTGTCAACTGATGTTTTTAGAATTTTAATCACCTAATTAAAATAGCCTGAGGGCTTACATTGATTCTAAGTGACCAACGGTCAACGAACCAACGGTCGGTAAGAGGGTAGGAGAGAGCTAGTGGCAAAAATATCTTAAGCGCTTTCTTTTCTTAAGCCGTCGAGTAATGTCATAGTCAGTTATCAGTCATTAAACCATCGTTGAATTACGTTAGGAGCGGGTGGTTGTCAAATTCTATTTTTCAAACACTTAGGTTTAGGACTTTCTCCAGTGGCATAACTATAAGGTGGGTCCGAGAGGCTGCAAGCTCACGCTGGAGTCTGCATAATAAGTACCAAAACTTGGATTACCGCCACTAACCCCTTCACCAACCACCATTGGAGTAGCCTCGTGAATGTGTTAGTTAAACTTTTAAAGTAAAAAAATCTATCTCTTAGTCTTCTAGAATTCTATATTTCAATACCGTCATTGAAATCAGTTCATGTCTCGCCAATCATGTTCAGTGTTTTGTTATTAATGAGTTGAAGAAATATATTACCCGAGTCGATTGACAACCCTACTGCACGTACTACGTAATCTAATCTGAGCCACAATAAAAGCGACATTTTACTCTAAATGGCACTAAACTTTGCTCGCTCCACTCCTTCAATGATTTTTAAGGGCAAAATGTTTAGATGAACTTTGCAATTTTAGTCAGTTACGTTGTAACGGGTTACCGCCGTTGTTTTTCTTGTAATTTTTTATTCTTACCGGTATCCCGCGGGCATAAATCCGTTTTCCAGGATAAAAACTACCCTACAGAGAAATGATCTAAGCTGTAAGAAATTTCATTAGTCCAGTGACACCACGGGACAAATGAAATTTCTCGAGTGATGACCGAATACTCAGACAAACAGTAAACAATAAAATACATTTAGCTTCTACATTCGCAATCTTCTTGTTTATAGTGGCAGTAAACTCACTTAGCCAGAATCAAACTCGGAACAGCTGGCTTACCAAACAGGGGCATTTAACCACAACGCACCTTCTTGTTCCATTCCACCTTCGGTGCTTCTCAGACTAGCACATAAAATTTTGGTGCGAAATATTCAAAAACTCCTACCTAATTTCATGCAAATATAACAACAAGAAGTGAGTGATATTCATTACTTTAGATCTAATTAATGTAAGGCAACGTATTTAAAAACAAAGTACTCTATGAAACTAGCATACGTACGGCGCCATCTATCCAAATACAGGTACAACTCATCCACATTTCCTCACTTTGCCATCAATCAAGACGCGTTGGAAGACACAGCGGCAACGCAGTACAAAACTAGATCTACAGATGGCGTTAGCTGTATCTTTGCTCTCATTTGTAAACTTAACGTTAAAAGTCTGTTTATAGTATAAAGGTCCCACAATGACTTATATTCTTCCTCAAGGTCTGTTCTACATCTGTACCAAAATTTATTAAAATCGGTTCAGTAGTTTTGGTATGAAAAGGCAACAGACGCATTTATTATATTAGTAATAAATATTTTTTCAATTTTTTTTAAGTTGCAAAACTTGCAAAATAATTAGATATACGGGGAACCCCATTTATTTGTTATCTTTTTAATTATTTTATTTTACTGTGAAATATGACAGCGTTCTTATATAAAACCCTAAAAGAATATATAGGCTCGCTTTGATTTAGGAGTACTTGTAGACAAATATGGCGTGAATTGTTTAAACTTGGAAATATCAGGATCAGTAATATTATTTTCTTTTTCAAATTCCAATTGTCTTTCACAAACGATGGCTTCGACGATAAAATACACTGGAACAAAACAAATATTTGCTTCAATCCATTAAAATGGCTACAGGGGTCCTCCCCATGACTGAGGAGGAATTTGTGGCCAATGAACATTTTCGAAATTAAACCAGTTTGTTCTCGAGTCACGGGTTTTATATTGTATGAAGTGTATTCGGGTTTACTGGACTAAGGTAGCAAGTCAGGGTAGCCCTAATACTGCTATATTCCTTAACAAAAAGAGCTGAGGAGTTTGCTGCACCATCCCTTCTCCTTAATGAGAAACATAATAATTCTTTCGGAAAAAGTAGACTCAAAATAGTAACGTTAAGGTGTACATACATACGTATATGTAAACTTGGTACAATAATAGGTGATATTGGAATATTAGTAACATCGTACATATTAGAAATACCTTAATGAATAAACGAATCTAGTTTATCCACAATAAAGCTATAGGTTCCAAAACGGCCTGAACTGTTTCGAGAAAAGTATGCTACGTCCCGCTTTTTGGCCGACTTGGCGGGGGCACCACCGTGCCTCCCGATTTTAATTTTTATTCATATGAAATATATAATATCTTACTGCCAATTTCATTGCAGTTAACCCGGTGCATAGTACAAATATCATCAAACTGTGCCATTTTTGCCTGAAGCTCGTCATATCCGCATACTTTCCCTCCTCCAGGCGTGCAGGTCTTTAGCTTGTAGCAGTGGAATTGTGCAAAGTTCTTTTTATACTTCGCGTCATTGGATGGTGGTTTCTAAATAAAATATTGATTAAAATGCTTTTTGTAGTAGAACATAAAAAGTAGCCATAGCTCGATGTAATCAAATAAAATAAAAATTATTAGAGATGTGCCGACTAGCCGGTAAATATCTGACTAACTAACTATCCTGCCACTATCATAGTCATCGAATAGGCGATGAGTAAGAGAGTCAAAAAATTCCGACTACCCGTCCTCTAACTTTGTATTGTTACTGTAAAACTGATTATAATATAAAACAAGGATTATTTAAACTAATTAAAAACATAAGCTTTAATTGTAGATACATAATACAAACAAACACAAAATGTCATAACTGTATTGTTAACCGTTGAGGAATTCTCTTGTCCGGAGCCAATCCTGAACGTAGTATGAGGTTACGTTTGTTATAAAAATGCATTATCAATCGGGATGGAACCTTTATACAAAATTTCCGCTCTGTATTGTAAGAACTAGGTCTAATTAAGCTTGCAAGATTTGACCCGTAACAAACAAATATTCAAATATACTAACACACTAATATGCAAACACATACTGCAAGTTAAATAAAAGCTTGTAAATATGAAATTTATAAGATATACAATATACTTTATAACAATCTCACATATTTTAAAATGTAAATATTTCCTTTTGTAATCAGCCTTTTTTCTAAAATAACCCCTAAAGAGTATCCAGTTTCTGCAATTAGCCGATTAGTTGGTATCTTCACAGCCGTCTAGTCGGTTAATAATAATCGGCGTATGTCTACAAATTATTTCAACTCAGAAACCAACAACTCATGTATTGAAGCGTTGACAGCCCGGCGGCCTCAATTGTAAGCGATCTAATAAAATAAGCAAAGCGGGATTATGTACTTACGCCATGGCGCTCGTGCATATTGCAATTCGGAATTATGAGAAACACTGTAAAAATTAAAATTCTATTTAGATGCCTAAAAAGGTCTTCTTATTTTGAAGGGCGACCTGTGCGCAATACTAGACCAATAATGGTTTGAAACGAACATACTCGTATTATACATACAATAACAAAAACACTTCATGTAAAGTGATGCCAAGACAAGTTAGCCTGGCATTGTCAAAATTTATCAGATCACATCTAGAGCCATGCGGTCCGACTCTTCACATAAATCTAGAAGGCCTATGTTATGAAGACCTGTGCTTAATTGTGAGCTAATAATTGAAATGAATGTATACTTACCCCAAATAAATAGCGTATAGATATAAAACATGTGTGAATTGAAATTTCTTAGAGAACTGAACGTGAAGTAAGAAACAAATGAATTTCAATTATTTTCTTGATCACGCCAAGTATTTATTGTCGTCTGTTTCAGTGAATTCCCAAGAATCAATTACAGCTTTAGAATTCTCTGTTATATTGGAATTTATGAACGGCAACGATAAATATTCCTTTTCCTTTCTGTGTATAAATAATATGTAATAATTTTACAAATTGTATGTTTGCAGAATGTATGTATATTATTGTATATTTAGATTAGGCAATGATAATCTTATACTCGGTGCAAATTCTACCTGGATTTTTTTCCATACAAAATGACAAATAAGTATGGAAAAAAACTCCAGTTCGAATGTGCACCGAGTATAGGGGTTTGAACGCTGATCTTTCAAACGGATTCTTGGGTACAAATTCGCATATTTAATTTTCAAAGTTATGTGCATCAGAAGTTGATTATCACTTGCGATGGTAAAGGGAAACATCGTGAGGAAACCTGAACTTCTATTTCTCCATAAAGTTCTCAAAGGTGAATGAAGTCCATCAATCCACACTTAGCCAATGTGATGGACTATGGGCTATACCCCTCACATGTTTAGTGGAGAGCCGAACTCCTTAGTGGGAGAGTTACGAGTTGCAATTAATTAAAAAAATATTACGACCATAGATTTTCTTATATTTTTTTATTTATGTTTAAACAAAATAATTTATTTTTTAACCCCTGATAATCTATGATTTCCAGCATCGTTTGTCATTCGTCGCTGTAAAATCTGAAATTAAATAGAACAAATAATTCTTTCTCGTATGAAACATAATAAAAAAGTCGTTAGACAACTTTAAAGACATTTTCAATACTTCTTACAAATATTATGAATTCGTATGTTTGTGAGATTGGATGAATGTATGTTTGTTACTCCTTGGGACAAATACTACTGAGTAAAAATTGGTCCAGATATAGAATATGGTTTGACACATAGACTGTTATCAACATAGAATACAAGTGACGCCGCGGGCAGAAACTAGTTAATTCAAAATTATGTCACAGACGAAATAATAAGGCTTTGTCTATCAAGCAACCCTGGGTGGATGTGGAGATATCTGAGAGTACGTGCTGTCTTTGAATATTCCAAGGTTTCATCAACCATTGTCGAAGTCAATTACCTTACTATTATTAATGTATATCAATGAAATCGCACATATTTCATGAAAACAAAGCCAATTCCACAAGTAACCTGATAAACTCCTTATAGCTTACTAGTTTCCGCCCGCGGATTCGCCCGTGTATTAGATATGTTAAAAGAAACTAGCCTATGTGTTATTCTACACTTTAGTCTATCTCTATGCCATATTTCATTCAAATCCGTTCATTCGTTTTTGCGTGAAGGAGTAACAAACATCCATTCATACATCCTCATAAACTATCACATTTATAATATCAATAGGATTAGTTAATATAATTTTATAATAGTTACCATGTTTAAAGGAGCAGTTATGTTTGTACATCTGACAAACATTTCTGAAGATCTTATACTGATTGCGGCGTCGGTCTCGTCCACAAGCGAGTTTAGGGTTAGGAAGGCAGTACTTTCCTCTCCAGCACCAATATTCGTTGATCACGGACACAAGACCTGGTTCCAGAGTTGTCTGGGATTTTTGGGTTTTCTGGAAATAAACAGCTACGTGTCATGAATAGAATATTATAATTTAATAGTAGCTGACCAGTCGCCGGTAAATTTTTTCACATGATTATAGCAATTTTTTCGTAACGGATGAGACGTCAACTTTTCTGTTACAAGTATTCTGGATTGTGGTAGCTGACTGGGGTACCAGGGAAACAGTGTCCACAGTACCACGGGAAACATTAAAGTTCCACGTAATTTGTACGACAATGTGACCGTTGAATGATAAGTATAAATAATAAGTAAGCAACAGTAAAAAAAAACAGATACCTATTTTCGATGACGTCATTATATTTGATTGAAGCAGAAGACTGACTGTCAAAATTATTTCTAACCATTATTTTTCATTTGAAAAAATGTATCGGGGTCTACATATTTATTTTTCAACCGACTTACAAATATGCGATTCTTAGTTTTAGGGTATTTTTTATGTTTGTTTTCTCGTAACCTTTTAGTGCGTATACTGAATTTGATAATTTGTTTTTTATATTTATTGACGTGGTCTGACTTTTTTGACTTTTCTTAATTTTGAGTTGTCCCTTATAATAGTAATAACGCGTATTTAATTGACTTCGACAATAGTGAGATTTTTAGCGAATATTTTACAACACTAGACGATGCTGGACGCGCGGAATTCAGGGTTCGGAAGGTACGTGAAGCCGTCGGCCCCGATACCAGTCCTTAAATCTCGTCGGGGGCATTTGGGCTTAAAAACTTGCCACACTCTGGTCGACCACAAACCCTAGCCAATCCGCATTGGAGCCACATGGTCATGCATGCTCTCGGCTTTCTATCTTTTTCTATATCTTTAATATCTGTATAGTAAAACTGAAAGCTATCTATGCGAGGAAGATATTTAGAAGAACCTAATACTTTTTCTTTTATTTATTTGTTTATCAGTACCTTTGTACACGCTAATCTCAGAAACGGCTGAAACGATATAAATGCGGTTTCCATGTTTACTAAGCTTGGATTAACATTTAGTTTTTGATTTAAATCAGTTCACGAATAAAAAAGATACCTCAGTTCTTTCCAGTCGCGCGTAGAGATAAA
>DWJZ01006285.1:0-13177 GCA_018249125.1 Asbolis capucinus
ATTTAGTTATAATGTTTTACACTAGATGGCAGTTCATCAGGTACCAATATTTGACGGGGTTTCGATAAAATTTATATAGCTACCTACGAACTAATAGTTCGACAGGCCGTGTTCAGTAACAAAACGAACTAACACAAGTTAAAATTGAAATATATGATATATATATATATAATTGTTGCTATAAGTACTCGATACGTTTAAAATATACATTCATTATATTAAATCATACATCGTAATATGCCGAAATAAAACGTGTCTACTAAACCTATTTTTATTAATTATAACAGAGGTCCGTAGAATGGATTTTACGCTGAAGTCGCGCAGTGTGTGGTCCGCATATATGAGCATTATGAACAAAAAATTAAAAAAAAACAAATATATTTTTTGAACTATTCTTTTTTCAATTCTGCATTTACTGGCACACAAATATCAAACCAATATACATATACAGAACTGTTTAGATAAATTATAATTTATAATACATATGTTATAATTTACGTGCACACAACTCGAGATCAAAACAAATATATAAAGTTGTAATTTGGAAGACATACTGCCTCACCTGCTTTGTTAATGAAAACATTGAATAAATATACATATATAATAATTAAAACAAATTAAATGTAAATAAAATTTGTTTAAAAATAAATATACATTTCTATATATGTATGTCCGGACAAAGCGATTTTAAATTCATTTTCAATTCATCTATATATTATTGCTGACTTATCGAAATATCTATGGAAATATGTTTTAATCACAAATTTATTATTATATGACGAATTTACACGATGAAACATAGGACTTAACATAGGAGAGTGGAGTACAGAGTAGATTATAATAGTAGGTTTAATTTAAATATAGAAATCTTGTCTATAACAGATTTTAAAACTATGAAGTACAGTCGAGCGTATAAATTTGTAAGCTGTTGTCTATTTTAAGAGTCATATCTCTTTTCAAACATATGTAACTCACTGGTGTTGAGTCGATAGTGGTCTGATGAAAACTGAAGTGGTGAGTATATGTTGACAACATTTTAAAATAGGAGGTCACAGACGGTACACCCTTGACATTGAGTCAAAGACTATACAATTATAAGACGTAATGTTGCCATACAATTTTGATAGTATTGAATTTTTTAAATCAGTTTTTATTAGAATTCGTAAAATCGTATTAATTTGTGGGCATATTTGTGTACTCCGTTAATGTAAGTCGGTATTTTACACTCAAGTTTTATTTAGTAAAAACAATTATCAATTATCAGGAAAGGTTGTTAATGCGATATGTTATAATATCGTAGAAGGATTTTGCTAACTTATTGCCTCTTGCCACAACCCAGTTCAACTTTCAGAGTCTAACAATTTAGTGTGACATATTTTCTGTGTGATATTTTATCTAACCAAGAATTATCACTAAAATCATCAGATACATAACTACACGCCTGACTGTACTATTTATCGTTATTGGTACATTGTATAACTTTAATTACGAATTATTCAATTACTATTAAATGAGAGATTTTTATCATAATATAATCGCACTTCGATATTGTTCAGTCATTAATAATTATTTTTATGGACCAAAGCTACAAAAAAAAATCAATAGGAAGCTAATGAAAATGCTTTTATTACTTTTTTTTCATACTACCGCCATTTTAACTAATCAGCGTAGCATCTAGCATCAACAAGAGTTCAAACATTATCAATATCAATAATCAGGGAATGACTAGGTTCAGGGAATTCCCTCGAATTAACACCGATAGTGCACTAAATGCCTAAAACCAAAACCTAGTAAGTGCAAATCTATTAATATATTTAGGCCTTGAGCTTATATTTACCTAAAACACACTATTTTAACTGTTTCTAAAGTATAAAAAGTGTAAAAACATACTACACTCATGTAAATTTTGTCACCAAAACTATTATAACGGTCATCAAAAACGTGAACCTGTCTGCTATGTTCCACAATACATCCAAAAAATACACCTCGATTTAAACTAACCTATGTTTCATCATGTGTCAATTTTAACACTAATTTATTTAATAACAAATTATTCACATACTTTATACACAACAAAATTCACAAGCTTTTTTCATATATCACAGTTTCATACATTGCATCCACGCTAATTGAAATTCTACCAATATTAAACGAATTATGAAAATAATTATAATTCTGAATACTCTTAATTCATACTACAACCTATCGCCGAGGACGCCACTGAAGTCTAACAACAGATTAAAAATATAAGATGAACACAGAAAAAATTATATCAAAAAACTCTTTTTAATTTTTTAAAAGTTTTCGTTTTTTTTTTCATTTACAAACTACATTCAAACAAACTTGTCTTTTATTTAGGATTAATACATAACTAAATCACATCGAGTTCTATTCCTTTCTGTCAAATAACGCACTGTGTCGTACTTCACGTACGTTTTCGTACGAATTGAGTGTGCACATCGAATGAAAAATCCGGACATGTTATAATTTATAAAAGATTTCAAAACTAACTGACGTAGCTGGGTAATGAAAGGACAGGGTGTAAAAAATAAACCAGGACCCCAAGTAACGGCGACATCGTGACAAAAAGGCATCTTTAATTTCTATAATCCAATCTTCAACAGGTTTCTCAGCCTGTACTACAGTGATGTTTTTTTAATAAATTACCATGATTAAAGGGGGTATATTTATATTTTGAACATGGGAGAATCTAAATCAATTTATAGTCTGTTGGTCAGGTTTTGAGGCCCCCCTGAACTAGGAGGCCTCGGGACATCACACTATCTAGTCCTTCACTGTCAAAAGTGAATATACATGTTTTTTTTCATCTTGCAGTATCTTGTTAACAAGAAAACTTGTCAAGATGAAAAAAAACGTACGAACCCGTACGACCAACAATTATCGAGTGTGTGCGCTCCCATAGCACTGTACCGAATCATTCGTGTGCAGACATGTTCGCATAACATTCGTACGAAAACGCATTCAAAATGAGCTTAGCCTTGTGTATGTACAATTCAAGTTTATTCTGAACATTATATCTTGGCAAAATTATTTTTAAACGAACAAAAACCAAGGGATTCAAACTAGCTAATTTAGTTCATTCCATGTTTAAATTTTTCATGTCTCTACATACCTACCCTCAATTTTAATGTCAGTAATAATTTCTGTGCCTACCCTCAAAATCTGTCAAATTGTCACGTAACATTATTTTGTATTATTCTGAAAATTAAATATTTATAATTTTATGGCTGGGAGGATTATTTGCCCATTTCCCGGAAGTGTTCGTTAGCAACGCGTTGCTATCAAATATATTTTTTGTGCTCTTTTGTTATAATTGAGGTTATGAGTATCCTAAAAGCCCGTACATATTTCCGTCTTTCCGTTCTTAAATCTATTGAAATTTCGGATATAAACTGAACTAAATTAGATGAGATTGCCTCAGGAACAGTGCTTCATCACAACTCACATCACAATTTGTCTACCAACACTACGGTACCACTCGAGTTCCTTCATCACCTGATCAACTGATTCCTTTGCATAACAAATCTTCATCGGCAGTATATTAGTAGCCATTGGTATCTCGTTTATAAACGATTGGACAGGCTGTTTATAAACATAGTCAAGATTCAGCGCCATCTTGTGTGATATACAAGGAACTAAAATTCTTTTCATTAATTTACTCATATTTTTCTCTGTCCGCGTTCAATTTTGTTATTCAATGTAATCATAGCCTATCCAGTCTGTTTATGTTATAGAGATCAGTGTACATGGCTCTGCTGGGCGAGGTCTCCAGGCCTCCCAGCCTGGCCTCGTCCACCTCCAGCATCAGCAGCAGTAAGAGCGTGGTCGCTGTCACAAGGTACAAGGCCAGCACTCCCCTGCCTTCCCTGAAATTGTTTATTACAGATGTTAGACTTGCACATTCCACTTTAAAGATTTTTGAGGTAATTAATATGAATAAACACGCTTACTTTCGTAACTGTATTGTTCACCGTTGTCTGGAAATCCTAAACGTAGTATCAGTTCATGCTTGTAATAAAAATGCATGTTATCAGGAAGGACGGTTTATGCTAAATTTCAGCTCCATTGTGTAAGAGGAAGTGGGTCTACTTAGGCTTGTAAAATTTGATCCGAATAAACTAATATTGGTAGGTACATTATTTCTATCGAATCGATACAAGATTGCCTACAAGCCACTATGGCCCACTACTGACCACAGGTCCTGTTAATTGAGGAGGCCTTGTTAGGAGATCCGTCCAACCGTCCCAAGTTTTTCTACCACCTGTAAGCCTCCGACAAGGTCCTTTAAGGATAACTCATGATGGCTTTATGTGCCCTATGACGCACGGAGACGCTCAAGAAATTGACACAGGCCACGGAGTTAGTATTGTTTAATTAAAAATACCTAAACCTATCACAGTTGTGAAAATCAATCCTGCAAGCTTAACCCTCACACTCGAGTTGACCAGATCTGGTACACACCTGTATCAGTGGTAGTGGAACAGGTCGAGGATGCGTCGGTTCCAGTGCTGCGTCTTCAGCTCCGCGAGCGACTCGTCGTCGTTCCTTATACAGAAGTAGCTCTTGATCACGCTACGGCATATGGGACACTTGTCCAGTTTAGCTGAAATCATAAAATAAATTATTAAAAAAATAAATTTGTGAGGATGGATAGATAGAGGTTGGTTACACCTTCAGACAAATACTACCGAACAAATCTGAATGGAATTTAGTACAGGGATAGATTTTAGTCTGGAATAAAACTTAGACTAGTTTTTATCAACATACCATGCGGGCATAGCCGCGGACAGACACTAGTAATATCGTTTCATGTAGTTTATTTCATTACTAGCTGTGCCCGTGACGTAGGAACTAAATAAGACCGTCATATTACGTGTTTAACACCAATATCTTGGGCTGTGACAACTTTTCAATGTCACAATATATGTCATCTCTATATATATATAAATAAATGCCACTGTTCGTTGTAATTTTATAACTAAAGAACGGGCTCACCTACCAAACCAAATGTTAAGGCTTTGTTCGGACTATTTAGTAGATGGTTTATGTGAAGTTTACACAAAATCGGTACAGTGGTTCTTCATTTATCACATTGTTTGTATTTGTAAATGAAGATTTTATTCTATTCCACGAGGACGAAGTCGCGGGCGGAAGCTAGTAACAATATATAATGTAATATAATATATAATGTGTTTTCTAGATAGCAAGGAATATAGACGTATATTCGCAGAAATCTCATCGTAAACTTAGATTTAGTCAGCTATAAAGTTATTTTTAATTAGTCTCGAGAGCACTCACGCGCCAACCGTTTAAAAAGTCCCCACTGTCGATATGTTAGTGCGTGGAATAAGTGTAACTACGGTGAGACCGTGGGAACGGCTCTAGCCACGTTGTCGCACTCATAACGGTGCCACCATCACTACCATCACTTGCACACCGACCATAGAAATACCTAACGCGGCTCCCATTCGTCAAGGGCTGATCTATTGATTGCCTTTTTGTGTAGCTTCATAGTTTCTGCTTCGTTGAGACTCCGATGTATTGTTGACGGATCAGCTGTACCGTTACGAGTTACCTTACGCTAGTGCGTCTACAGTTTACGAATAAAATGTAAATATCTCCACGTTCCGTTACCAAAGGCTATCCTGGTCACATGCGAGTAATTTCGTTGAATAATTAACGCTCTTCGTATCATAACATTTAATGAGGGTAGTAATTAAAACACGTTGTGATGAAGGTGGTTTAAAGAAATACGAATTTGGGATTAAACATTAATTTAGCATTTATTATACATTTCATTAATTTATTATACATATGTACATAGCATTAATTTTACATTTGATGTATGCAGAAAACGAAATCGCGAGCGTTTAGGTACGGCGTCGCAAGAATTTTTTTTCTATCATATTTGGTCTGCGGGTGCGCACATGCGGCATTTACAAGTAGCGTTTTGAGTTTACAACAATGAATGAGGTAATAATTGTCGTCAGCGAGCCTCTTCCGCGAGGTTGTTGAACGTCGGCTGCGTGGCGCATGCGGCGTGTGCGTCCATCGGCAGTTTTATTAATAAAACCTTAGTGACGTGAACGGTGCACGGTGTATCGGCCATCGACGGCCGCGCGCCCGATCGGGCTATTTATTGAAACGCGGGCGCACCGCCCCACACCGTTCGATCCCAATAACGATCGACCGCGCATTGCCTATTCGACGTTACAATCTAAATATTGCCCGGTTTTGTAACTGTTTGTTACCGTACCACGCCGACAATGTTATTAGTAATTAATGGGACCGTTCATGTAATGTAATGGCCGTTTGACGTTCGAGTTTTCGGTTTAGTATTCTAGATTAATTATGGTATTGCGTTATTTATTAGTCAAATGAGCATGAGGTGCGATTATACGGCGTATTAATAATAAGGTAGTGGTAGTTCGTGTTTGCGTTTCATTAATGAGATTCCGTATTTCATTAATAACTGTTTTTTATTAATTGCTATCTAATCATAATGTTATCAAATGACGGTGGTATCGCATCGTGGCTCAGTAAAATGCTATCGTGTGTTAGTAGCAGATAATCATCATTCGAAATGGCAAGTCGTTACAACAGAACCACCGATGCATTATTAAAGCAAACTAGGCATGAAATGAACATGGACGGCGCTGCGAGGAGCGCGTCGAAGACTATGGATTACAAGAGGTTTCGGCTGCAGTCAGCCAGGCTGGGGGCGGCCGAGTGCATTCAGTGTTCTGCGAGACGGCTTCCTTCGGCGAGGGCGTGTGATATTGTAGTGTGCAGCTGTAGGCAGCGGCGTTGGGAGGGTGGCGGGTGGTGTATGTGAGCAACGGCCGATTAAACCGACGCGGCGATACAATCCACAGATTCCACTGTTATACACAGCCATCCCGCATGAGACGGTACACGCCCGGTATCTGTGGGCAAAACTGTAAACTTATTCGACGTACTCAATCCCGTAGGAGGTATACATTTTAAATCAAGTCAATGAAATCAAGAGAAGGTCCTGTTTCATCATTCATCGATGGAATAAATCACTGGGCAAGGCGAACTTCGTTTTTCCAGAAGTTAATGAACTTTTTTTTCTATTATTTTAATATTGTTCTTCTGTTGAGGTACAAGGCCAATTCAAAATCGGTCATGCCGTTTTTGAGTTTTTAGTGAGGTTATTAATTACATCGATATTAATTCGATTTTTTAATTAGATCTATACGTTATGAATGCGACTTTATTAATAGTAATTTACATAGTTGAGTGAATAACAAAATAATATACTTAAAAACATATTTTGATGAAGAAAATCCAGAATGTATCAAGAAGGATTACTGTTAGTATTATAAAGAATACGGTCGCAGTGGGGTAGGGCCACCCGGCGGCCCGCCACTGACGGCAGAGGGCTCTCGACGCCGATCCGCATCGGCGACGTGACGTTGCCGCGACAAGCTCGTTACGTCACGCGCACGTGGGCGGCGGCGGCGGGACGCGGCGCGGGGAGCGGGGAGCGCGCCAATTGACAGATTCCGCTCGATATTATCTCTGCCACCGTGGTGTGGTTACCTGTGTTGACCACGATGCTGGTTGCCACAAACGTTAGGCTGTGCTATGTTTGAGATGTATACATATGTATACTTGAAGTAAAAATCTGAATTTGACAGGCCGGTAGTGGTTAGTGAACCTGACTACTACACCGAAGGTCGTGGGTTCGATTCCCACCCAGATCAAACTTTTCTTTGATGAGCAGGAGTGTTTGTTCTGTGTGTCTGGGTGTAAATATCTAATATATTTATTTAAAAATATGTATGTTTATCATTTGTCTGATCGTCATAGCACAAGCTAACGCTTAATTTGAAGTCAGATGGCAGTGTGTGAGTTGTCCAAAGATATTTAAAATTTATTAATATAAAAGTTATTGTTATGTCTATAAAAGTTGTTCAACGTTGTCGAGTTCGTCGTAATATGCGTATAGGCTTCACAATAATGTTTCCTTACAATTACAATATTCCCTTGGACGGTATGCGGTGTGAGTGAATTCCATTACGAAACCGGTTCACTTGTAACTCATGTTGTCTGCGGCTTTGCCTCGCTCGTATGGTTTGTATTAACGAATGACAAAGTTGCAAATCGGAGCACGCTGTAGAGCGGTTTTTTCGGATACCAGATATCTGACATCGTTTTTGGTTGCAACCTAAAAATTCCACAAAGCTTCCGGAGATGTTCGAAACGTTGCAGCTATCGACACTAGCTTAAAAGGTTAGGAGTAAATCCAGCACATAGCTATACTCTTAATTTTTAATTATTATTCAATAAAATGAGGCTTGACCACAATCCCGCCTGATGGTAATCTGCGATGTGGTCTGGGTGGTAAGGCGCACTAATTCAGCAAAAGTATGTTCACTCTTGATTTGAAGACATTTACATTGTAATCAAACGGGAACACTGACGCGGGTAACTTATTCCACTCCTTCGCGGTACCCATGATAAAAGACGCAAAGCGATACGTTCGTACTGGCTACCCGCCGTGCGTCGGCTTGTTTGATGATGAAAAGGTGATGGAGGAATCGTGCAATTCTTGAATTGAAGAATTCCAAGAGTCTGTTGATTCTGTGCCTGTGCTAGAGTTATATTTTTTGTATTATATTTACATTGAGATATATCTAAACATATGCCTATACATTTTGGTGATACAGCAGGAGGATACAATTACTATGTACTATAAATAAATATCTGTCTTTGGACACCTCACACACGGCCATCTGAACCCAAACTAAGCGTTAGCTTGTACTATGGTGATCAGAGAACTGATAAATATATACTTTTCAATACATAGTTAAATAGATATTTCTATTACACATCCAGACACACAGAACAAACATTCCTGCACATCACAGAAAAGTTTGACCTGGGTGGGAATCGAACTCATGACCTCCGGTGTAGTAGTCAGGTTCACTAATCACTAGACCAACCGGCCTGTCGACTATGGCGAAATAAATGTGTTTCTTTCTTTCTATACAAATACATACTTATGCGAGTGAGACTTTAATTTGCATATCAACGTTACACAGTGTAATGTTTTGGCTTCCATTGCGGCTCCTCCTTCAATTTGAAACAAGCAACGCTACTGATACAAGGAAAGTTGTAAACGGCGAAGATTGTGTCGCTATTAGAAATGCATGCACGTGTTTTGTATGCGTGGCACCGCAGCGCCGCGGGCGGTTAACCTCGAGTGGTCGTGGGCCGTGGCGCACCACGCTCCACCACGGCGTAAACAAGGCGCGCGCAGTACCCCGACCAGCGCCCGCCCGCCACCCGAACGGGGTCGCCCTTTGCCCTACTAAGTTTACGCCGAACATGATATTCTGAATTTCGTTGGTTAAACGATTATTGGCCAGTCGTTTAATATGTACGTAAGAGTATAAAGTATCGGACGCGACAAGTACCTGTTAAATATACTTTCCACCGAAGCCATTCCAAAAGCTTAAGCCGTCTGTAGCACCTTAACACTTCGTCTTTTCAGCAACTCACTAAAAGAATTACACGTGAGCAAATGCTATTGCACCTCACGCACGTATCGTAGGGGATTAATGGATTAACTCAAAGAATACGAGAGCAATGTTGTTATATGATGAGGGAGTGGATTGGTTACTTAGAAGTAAGTAAAACTACCATTGTTATAGTAGCGAATGCAATGATTTCTTGTTTTGCATGCGCGTCATATACCAGTTACAACTTACGACTGGCTCCTCGACAGTAGTAGCTAGCTCGCCAAGGTCTGCATTCAATGTACTCGCCTTCAGCTAATAGTTTTCCTTATCGTCTCATTATTACCGAATGCGGCTGGTAATTGAAAAAGGTGCTAACTTATTCTATATAGCAATGCGTGCGAGTGCAGGGGTTATTGTCCTGCTACAGTACAATTGTAATGGAGTAGAAAGGTAACGCAATGCGTGTGCTCGTTGCACCGCCGACTCACGGACGGCCGGCCTGCAGTGGCGACGAACCCCTCGACGAAACCCGCCGATACAATTATCTCTTAACGTACTATACTACATAAATTATCGAAACTGCAAGCGAAATCTCATTTCTTACGGGCCAGAACACAGACGTCGCGCCACGCCGCTCGGCCAGGTGATTCACACGGCCGCGCTCAATCGTATCGTTTGTTATCGGAGCTTGCGGGTGTTTGTAAATCGTTCCAAACAAACAGCAGTAGTGGTGTATCGGTGATAAGCGCGGCAATCTGCGCGTTCACGTGGCGCGCGGCGCGCTATCGATCTCGCGCGGTGCGGCGCGGCGCGGCGGCGGCGGCGGCGCGGGCCGCGCGACCTTGAACCTTAAACCCTCCCCCTAATTGTTCATCTAGGTAATGCAACTCTATTGTGTACTCTGCAGTCATGTCAACATCCAACGCTCTTGTTATACGGTTATGGGCAACGTTTATCGATAATAAACGCGGCAATGTAATATTTAGTACTAAGTGTCTTGCTATTTACGATGGCTGGCGAAACGGTTAAATTTATGATTTACCTAATAGTTATAGCTAAATTCCAGGCTTGTTAAAGATCTTGGTACATAGTAATAATAATACATATTAGGTACCTATCAATATTGTTGGACAACACAAATAACACAACACCACAAACGTTTATAAATGTTTGCCTCAACCGAGTATTGAACCCAAGAACTCTCCCTTCGCACATACAGCATCAAATAGGCCACAGGGACATTCTAGTAAAATCCATATCGAGTTGAATCCAACACCATCGAGATCACTTCATACCGAATGATATCTCGTAGGGTCGGAGCGAGTGGCGCTGGAGTGATTTAACCGGGTTGTAAACCTCTCTTTTGTGTACATTTATGAATCGGGATTGTATTGAATGATGTGCCGTACAATATAATTCACGTAAACGTGCTGCTTATTGATCGTGTCGAATCGCTGTAATCATAAATTGATTTAAGGTGAACTGCAAGACAAAGTGAATAGTTATCAGAAGTCGTCAGTATTTTTGGCATTCGAAACGAGTTAGATGGATCATCAACCGATGTATCGATTATACAAAAACAATTTATTATCGTATCCTGTGTAACAAGACCATAATGTCGTATGCAGACTGAAGGATTTCGACAAGTCTTAACGACTGACATTTGTCGATAACGAATGGAAACGATATGGTCCGTATCACGCTCATGAAATGTTTCCATTAGTGATCCTCCATCGCGGCGCGCCCGCTGCCGCTCAACTTTGCGGCATAAAGTAACACAATAATTATTATTTATACTCGTAAGTATCTAGTCATCTATAAACAAAGAGCTTGTCTTGAAATAATACTGTCCTTGCTGGAAGACCGCGCCGCGCCCGACGCCGGGTGCATCACTAATTATGTCCGCCATAATTTCCACCGGTGTATCATTAAACGCATGTTTAAAATAATGTGTTTAACGATTGTACGTATGGATTTATGTAGCGGTGATAGCCTAGCGGTTAAAAATTTGGCCTCCTACTCGGGGGTCCGCATTCGAAGACCAAGGATGCGCCCTTCTGACTTTTCGGAATTATGTACGTTTTAAGCATTTAAATGTCACTCGCTGTAACGGTGAAGGAAAACAATGTGAGGAAACCTGCATGCAGGAGTTTGCAAAAGTCAAAGGTGTGTGAAGTCTGCCAATCTGCACTTGACCACCGTGGTGGACTGTGGCCTTAACCTTCTCATTCAGAAAAGAGACCCGTGCTCAATAGTGGGCCGTGATGGATTGACATGAATGTATGTTTATACGTTCCTACATACTACTTACGAACAGAATTCTAATGATCGTTCTACCGTCGCTGCAACTCGAATATTTGCAAATAAATCGCGTATAATTTGCATCGCGTCGCGTTTCAACATTATGCTGCTTTGTGGAATGCTTGGGTTGTTGGATTCACATAGCTTTAGTTAACATATACGTTATTATAGGTTTATTATTATTACTTAGCTGGAGCCGGCGCGCCTTGTTACGCACCAACTCATCAGCCATGTGTGCATTCGATATCATTTTATTATCAAAACCTTTTCCAGAGAATTCTGAACGAAATTGCTTAAGACGTCAGTGCTCTATCTCCTACCATTTCAAGGTCAAACAAACATACATTTTGCTTATGTATAGATAACCCTCCATACTTCAGCCACTACTTACTTTTATAGAATTAGAGTCAAAAATATGCCTTATTGTTTATACTGAAGATATCTGTAATTAAAAAGAACATATTTTATTTTATTGTAAATAGTAGGTACCCCAATTTAGTGCAACTCATTTGAAGTACTCCTCCTAAAACACCTCCTCTCCAGAGTGCTATCAACCCGTTCAATCTGCGATATCATGGATACTAGCACGCCATAACATTAATAGCTCTCCATCAATCAACACGATGCTCTATTACTAGAACGGTGTTAGAGCCCAGGGGGTAGGGGTGGTTCCAGCGGGGCCAGGCTGTATTGTAATTAGTCCCCGACGGCCGGCGCTGTCGAGGGCGGGCGCTCGTACCGGGAGCTCTGGATTTGGCAGCACAGTATCTGACACGGGAATAAATTGTTTTATCACTTACATGATGTAAACATTCGTGTTGCTTCCTATTTTAGATAGGTTACGTATTTATTCATTGCTAGAAACTGCCCTCGCTTCGGTTCGGAAGTCCCAGTTACCACAAAAAAGTAGTTATTGTGACATTACTGTAACATTAAGACATATGGTATCCTGGACTGTAGATAAGGATGTCCTCTGTAAAACTTACTACAGTTTTATGTTGCTCTATTGTCGATAATTACCGCAGCGTAAGCGATATAAGGATTTCTTTTTCACACGTTGGGTTACATTATCGAAATTTTCACGCGGATCCCTATTTTTTCTCGTATTAAATATAGCCTATATTAATCAGGGATAATGTAGGATTGTAATGGTAAAAGTTTTTTTTTAAATCGGTCCAGTAGTTTCGGAGCCTATTCAATTCAAACAAACAAACAATCAAATCTTATTATATTAGTGTAGATGTATTGACGGGAAGGGAGAGAATTATGCAAATGAAGGTTGGTTAAGGTGATGTTGGGATAGTTGTTGCGGTTTTTTTTTAATAAAATTAATACGTTCAAAATGTACCTACGATTCACAGTTA
>DWJZ01006286.1:0-13173 GCA_018249125.1 Asbolis capucinus
CCGGAATAGCACATAGGTTAAATTTTATCAACATGCGGGTGGTAAACTGCATTTCATATACCGTGGACATGGTCAGTAACATATCATAGTTTTACTTTCTCAATTGTGTCATAATTTGTATAGTTAACATTGCATTAAATTACGTAGTGTTATTATATTTTAGTCCTTAAAAAATATTTTACACTTTTATTACTACATAAATAGTATGTTAATATTAGTTAAGTTATATATATATCCTATACATTTTCTTTTTATATTTTTTTATATTAATACTCGGCGCCTTACAACTCGTCCATCTCTTCATTATGACGTACATAAAAATCCTTTACTTCTTTACTCCAGAGAGGACGACCGGGTCTCTCACTACATAATCAACCGGGTGGTATCAGCGGACGGCTCGACCCGCTTCCGGATCGGCAACCAGCTGTTCGCTGACATGCCGGCGCTGCTGTCGTTCTACCGGCACCACTACCTGGACACGACGCCGCTGGTCAGGCCACTGCCGCAGGCCAGCGCGCAGGCTGCAGCGCCGCCGCCCCACCAGCCGCACCAGGTCTTGGAGGTGGTCATTGCCAAGTTCGACTTTGAAGGAAGCGTGAGTGTTGATTTTTAATGTTTTACTGTTATTTTTGTGGGGGTCAGGATTTTGAAAAGAAAGAGCTAGACTTTATGTTTCACTGATCACGAAGTCGGTCAGTAGGGACATGGGTGACGTCTAGTGGCAAAAAAATATGAACGCTTCCGTGCTTCTGAGGGTACGTAAAGCCGGTCCTGGTTGTTATTGTTATATAGCAATTGTTAAGCCATGTCGGAGACTTTTGGACTGCAAAAAACTTGGGTTGAGTTTGCCCTCACCCCTCCACTATTCCGCATTGGAGTAGCGTGGGCTTTAGGCCTCCTCAGGATGAAGAGAGGCCAGTACTCAGTAGTGTTAAAATTGCCGTGGTAAACTAACACCAGTTGGATTTCAAGGCGACCCGTAAGGCGCTTGTAGATCGGTTTTTACTAGAGTTGGGTTTTGAGGCGTAAACGAGCGTAAACATTTATTTAAAATTTATTAATTCATTATTCATTATTCAACAATCCCTAGCTACATAGATTTCTTTAAGATGATAACCAAATCCATCAAAATTGTACATATAAAGAGGCATAGTTAGTATAGTTACTGAAATAAATATATGAAAGAACCGGAAATATTTTTCGTATGGCATCTACATTCATCACCGTAAATAGATTTCCTCCGCTGATGAGTAAACGATGATTATTTTGTGCCTAATTCCTTACTTGATAAAAATAACATTCTCGTTTGTTCCGCGTGTGCCGGTACCTACATCTGGTTTCTTGGCCTGCTTCTGATATTTTAAAATTGACTAAATAGTTCACGCGCTGATTGACTGAGCTCTTTGATCAATCCCACTTCTGATTTCGCACAGACGTCGAATGGAAAACAGCAGTTTTAGTATAGTGGTCAGAACGCTGGAACACTTTTCTCGAATGGAAGGACCTGCGTTCAAATTCTGTGACGCGCACGTCGTATTTTTAAAGCTATGTGTATATCAGAATTTGATTATCACTTGGTACGATGAAGGAAGACATCGTGAGCAAATCTGTACTCCTGAGAGTTTCTCGTAAAGTTCTCGGAGCTGTGTGAAGATCTATCCGCACTTGGCCAGCGTGGTGGACTATGGTCTGTACCCCTCACATTACGAAACCCGATGCCAGTTATGGGACAGTCTTGGGTTGCAATGACGATTCGAATGAATAAATCCTAAAGCATGCAGGATATTAGGTTTTTATCGCCGGTGGCAAGAACAATACAAATAACACCCATAACCCGAGAACAAATATTCATCTGTCACATTAATACAGATATAATATATGCCCTTAGTAAGGCAGAATAAATATTTATGCTAGGCAAATAAAAATAAATTTGTTAAAATCAGTCTGTATAACAATTCTGTTAAGTTATAAACTTTTTATTCTTTTAAAATTTTATGATGAATCAAAAATAAATTGCTCCACAAATAGGCGGACCCAAAAGTCTGCCGCCCTAGGCTCAAACCTACCTGCTGGTACATCCACCTCGTTTTCTCGGGCCTGTACCATGCCAATCGGAGGGCAGGAACGACGTGTAATTTAGCTCAGAATTGTGTGTGTGTGTGTGTGCATGTTTGTCTGTAGTGTATCAGGAAACTTTTGATGGAAATAAATAACTAATTTGGTTCCATTAATTTTAGTTAAATGTTAAATTCGATAGTTGATTAAAATTATTGAAAACCACGGATAAATGTCGGAAATAAAATACCAATAATACTAATAACTTAATTATAATATACAGGAAGCCCCCTCATCAAACAAATTTAGAATATTATTAATATTTCTATAAAGGTACATTTTAGAGAGTGTGCGCAGGATTTGTTTGAAATTATTCCTCCATCGAACAAGCCGGATTAAACAAGAACAATTCAAATGTTATTATTATTGTTACTAATATTATAAATGTCTAAGAAACTCTTGTCTGTCTGTTTCGCTTAAACACCTAAGCTACTAAACCGATTTTGATCAAAATTTATACAGAGATAGACAACAGTTAGAGAAAGATCCTTCTTCCTATTCATAGGTTACTTTTTATTGCGAAAAAAGCTTACAAGGCTTGGAAATTGGCGATGATTTTTGGTATGGAAATCATTGTTGATGATATAACTGGGTAACTTTGTATTTATGCACTTAGTAAAAAACAAGCTAAAATGTAGCATATTTTAAATTTATAAGAGTGAAGATTAAATTGATGATGTAAACTATGTCATGCAGACGAAGTCGCAGACAATACCTAGTCCTACGCATATTATAGATGCGAACTTGTGTGGATGGATGGATGTTTTAACTTTTCAAAGTAAAAAATACCGATCGGATCCAAGTTAAATTTGGTAAATAGGTATAGGAATAAATGATGGTCTGGAATAACACAGACTACTTTTGTTCAATACTACGCAGGCGAAGTCACGGGCGGGCTCTAGTTAATATAGTATAATAATAGTTGAGATCCAAATGTTTGCAAACTGGTTGACGTGCTAGTGAGATACAGACTAAACAAATAATGTGATGTACTTGTAGATTGATGGCTGTCTGTTGAGTTCGGCCGAATTGCTCTCGTTCACCAGTTATACACGGGCCGCTGTATTCTTTAAAAAGTATTCCATTCGATTCTAATACTATAATACTCCTGATTATGATGTACTCGGAAAGATTCGCTTAAATAATGCTAAACAATGTGTCATTAAATGAACTATGTTTTCATCGCGAAATAAATTCATTGTTAGTTAAATCCTATTTATATTATAAACGCGAAAGTTTGCGAGGACGGATAGATGTGTGTTTGTTATTCCTTGTCGCAAAAACTACTAAACGGATTTCAATGAAATTTTGCACAGAGATAGATTGTAGTCTGGAATAGGCTACTTTTTAATTATATGCAAATTTACATGCAACACGGGTAAGCTGAGGTCGGACCCTAGTGTAATATAGATGTAGGCTATTGCCAACCCACGTCGATAACGTATATCCATGGTAAATCTGCTTAACCGATTTAAGTAACCATTAAACGACTCTGAGTGCCTCTGTTAGAGAATTTTTAATCAATATTCATATAGTATCTATTTTAGTAGATATAAAACTATCAATTATAAAATTATGCCATATTAGTTCAACGTAAAAATCGCATTTGTAGCCTTTAAAAAGTTTTTGATGTTTTATATTCTGAATTTGATATTTCGGAATTTTCCCTTACCGAAGGACAAGTAAAGAAATTATATAATATATTTCTTGATTTTCAGGATTTAGATGACCTGCCGTTCAAGCGCGGCGAGAGGCTGATGGTGATCAATCGTGACGAGGAGCAGTGGTGGACGGCGAGGAACAGCGCGGGCAGCACTGGATCCATACCGGTGCCGTACGTCCAGAGGGTGGGTCCGCACTACACCATTTATTGAACGCCAACATGATATAAACAAATATTTCATACAATATATTCATTTAATGATTACTTAGCTAAGTATAATCATTATTTTAAGGGAAGACGGCATAGAAAATCAACGAAAAAGAAAATTCTGATATAATTAATAATGAAATTGATATCTGCAATTATTGTTGTAGAAATTACTTGTCGGTGTAATTTTATGACATCACGGACTTTATAAACATGCAAATTCTGTTTATAAAAATGTCAATAGTTAAAAGTTTGGGTTAACGCTGAATTCTCGCACAAATCTGTTTAGTGGCGCGTTTTGACCAAGATTCGAATTGTGTTTGGAAGTATAAAGGGCATTGGAGCTAGATGCTCATGGGCAAAGTGGATCGAGCATGAATATTTAGTAGAGAGAGAAGTTGAGGGGCATCTAGTGATACTTAAGGTTGACCAACTGCCGAGAGAACAGCGGACGGCTTTTGGAGAATGGCTGAAAAATTTTGTGAAAGCATCCGTGCCAGTTATGAGGCAAAACCTGGGAGTCAGAGTTCACCATGAAAGATGTACCTAACTCTATGTTAAATGATAAATATTATAAAAAATCTGTATTTTAATTATGTCAAGTATTCGTATAATATTCATAATGTCTTGCTTCCAGCTCCTTGACTCGACTGGCGCTCCGTATCCCCCGTCAGAGGCCCTGAGCCAGCTGGGGGACCCCCCGAGCCCGCCCAACAACAAGCATCAACAGCAACGGCCCAACATGCAGGTTAGTTGACTAATCAATTTAAACAAATACATATGTCCAACTAACTAATCTGTAAATTCATACTAAAATCTTGCATTTACAGTTAGTGATGGCTCTGCTGATTTACAAAGTTATGTGCGTATTAGAAGTTGATTTTCACTTGCCAAGGTGAAGGAAAATGTTGTGAGGAAACCTGCTCTCCTGAGAATCCTCCATCAAGTTTTCCAAGGTGTGTGAAGTCCACCAATCTGTACTTAGCCAGTATGAATCTCCATTTCTCTCTGCTTTTGCCGAAAGTTTCGCTGGTAGAGAATGAGAGAATGATATTAGAGAGAATGATATTAGCACCAAGCCCGTCTTTTATACCAGAACTATGTTTGGTGTAAACTATATATATGAAAATTAATGTTTGTTTGTGTGTTATAGATTTTGAAATGGTAAGACATAGAGCACTGATGCCTTCAGCAATAATGTTCAGAATTCTTTGGAAAAGGTTTTGGTACTTAAATTATATCGATCGAGCACATAGTTAATGATTTGATGCATAGCAACGCGCGTCGGGTACAGCTAGTAAAGTTATAAAAAAAAAATAAAGTCGTAATGAATGTGTTGTACGTATTGTTGTATCAGCGCACGCTGCCGGCGCTGGCCCGCGTGCGCCAGACGCGCGTGCCCAACGCGTACGACCGCACCGCGCTCAAACTAGAGGAGGGCGACATAGTCAAGGTAACACTTAACTGTATTCGAACACCATTTTTTTTATTTATTTATCAACAAAATAAATTAAACCGAAGTGTGTTTGAACACAATTTTTTTATTTATTTATCAACAATTGAACTAAACTGTGTCCTGGGAAAACAATTTTTGTTTATTTATTTATCAACAAGGTATTTTAACTTAACTGTATTTGAACACCATTTTTTTATATATTTATCAACAAAGCAATTGAACTTAACTGTGTTTTGTGAACATCATTTCTTTTTATTTATTTATCAATAAAGTAATTTAACTTAAGTGTATTTGAACAGCATTTTATTAATTTATTTATCAACAAAGTAATTTAACTGAACCGCATTTAAACACCTTTTTTTTAAATGCATCATTAAAATTCTTAATCTAAATACAGCCAGACTGTTGCCAGTATATCGGCAGTGTCCGTACTCTTGAGTATACCGAGTGGGAGAGGGAAAAGCGGCCTCCACTGGGATTCTGGAGTTGTCGAAATTACTACATAGTTTACTACATCTTTGTGTCTTTAATACTTTTAAAGTAAAGTTTATATTTACGTTAGTTTTACAAAGTTCGCATATAGTGACATTGAAAAGTTGTTATAGCACGAGATATTGCCATATAAACATGTAATGTGACGTTAAGAAAACTGACATTGTCCTTCACTATTAACGTGACAAAGTTTGTACGAATGAGAAAAACGGACATGATATTATGGCATAAATCCAGAAAAACATCTATTTTATCGCCACCCTTGGTCCTCGTAGCCTCCCCCTGGGTCAGGAGCTGGTACAACCGCACTTAGAGTTTAATGGTTACAGTGTCAACTAAAAGTTCATTAGCGTCCGATTAAAGTTATGTATAGAAGTATCCATATATAACACCCATATTTAATTCCTGATTTTGACGTTTATCATCAATAAAATAGTAAAATTATACACATAATTTGTTGACAGTCAATATATCTTTGTTCAGGTGACAAAGATGAACATTAATGGTCAATGGGAGGGCGAGCTGAACGGGAAAGTCGGCCATTTCCCCTTCACGTACGTCGAGTTCGTCGACGACAACGTTGCCAGCTAAATGACGTCACAACCACGCTGACAACGCCGGAGACAGTGAGATAAGTTCTCAATTATAATTCAGTTTTGATTCGACTGACGTGTGAATATTTTTTTTTTTACAAGTTAAAGTGCAATTTGTGATGGCAACCCTACGATTTTTGTATCGTAATTACAAATGGGAATTCTATTTTTTTTTAATTGTAATTAAAATACAGTGTAAACTCTTTATAATGTTATCCTTTATAACGATAATTAAATATTCCTATAAAGTAGAAGGAGCAAGACTTGGTTGGTTTACGTTAAAACCCACATATTGTTCATCCACTCCATATAACGATAACTTTCTGTAACGATATCTCAGTCCATTGAGTTTCGTTATATTTACAGATATTTATAATAATATATTTGACGTACTGGTTGGCCAGTTCTGCATTTATATATATATATATGTTATATTTATGTATATTTAAAGGTTTTGCACACAGTTAAACTTTACTCTCAACCTGAGTCCTAGATATATGAACCTTATAATGCTTTACATTACATTTATGTAACGGGTACTCACGATATATATTTTTTGCGTCGATATTTATCCTGTTGCATGGATCATGGTCGAAAAGTTATATCGTGAGTACCCGTAACATAGCATATTGTACACATTTCACGATGATTCGAGTTTAAAATTTCTAATTTTTGTTTTTATTCTAAACTCGTTATCGAGATACATCTCAGAAGCACGTGTCGACAACCTTTTGTTAGAGTCACAAATGCTTTATGGATATTGATGCGGGCCACATTTAATGTAATAAACACATTTTGCATTTTAAACTGTATTTATTGTTACTATAATTTTATTGCAATGAGTACAAAACTAAGTAAGACTTGTAAAGCTATTGTGATTTTGGTGGTTGTACTAGACGTGAATTGATATTATGATCATTGGTGATCATCGCACGGGCCGCACCGCAGTGGCAAGCAGGCCACATGTGGCCCGCAACTGGTTGTCGACCGCTGCTCTAGAGCATGTTTAGGGATCACAGTACTCCCAAGCAGGATGGTGGAGGATTTAAGGGCCGTAAAGTCGGAAGTTTTATGCCGCTCTAAGTCCTCCGACATACCTCAACGACTATTATGTAACGGTCACGATGTAACAACTTTACGTGCCCTGTGGAGCACGGAATCCTACGCACCGAGCCCGTTACTTAACTACATACAATGACTAATAGAGGTTGTTACGTTCCTCAGAACAAAAATTAAGCTAAAAACAAGCCGCATATCTACAACGGAAAACAGTAAGGGCGTAACTCCTTGAGTAACTTAGAAGAGTTCGGCCCTTATTATTTTCCGTATAAGAACGTTACTATTATTGACGTAACAATTATTATTCTTATATAATATAATTTATGTAAACAAATTTTCTTTACTGGGAGCCTAGTGAAACTGAATAATAATTATATAAAATTCTACTAAAAACTGATTTAAAAATTAAATTATTAAAAGTGCATTATAAAGTTCATATTTCAATGTTTTGATATTAAATTGATTAGAGTGAAGTTGAAATTTGTCTAATGCTTTTAAAATGTACATTTTTGTATGTTGTACTAAAGAATTTATTATGTACCCCATTTGATATATAGATTTTTTACGCCCACCGATCCAACGGGCTATGTTTTATTGAATAATTGTATAAATTATATAAATAACAAGAAATTGTATATTATTATACATCGTAAGTGCATTTTGCTTTATTATTTATAATACTATTTTTCTCAAGTACGTTTTCACTTTGAACAATTTCAAAATATAAAAATCTTTTGATGTTTTATATGTATAAATATACTTCCATCGTCAGTAATAACTACTATCTATAGGAAAACAAGGAATTATGTAGATAATTCCCACTATTTTAACGTGAAACGGTCATATCGACTGACGTTCCCTGTAGTTCACACTTAAGCTCATAGATGGCGTACTGCGCTAACATTGTACTCTCTCTTCTGTACTTTCTCTATCTTGAGTCACTTAGTCTTGAGAATTATTCCTCAGACGAATTTGTAGATGCCGTGCTTTGGGAAATAAAGGGGTTTTCATGTTAAAATATTTCGTTAAATTAGATTTTTTTAAGTGATTGTTCAAAATGAATAACTACTTACATACTAACTTGCTACAAACTATTTCACAGCTGATTTGACGCACACTAATTTCAACCTTCATTACACTAACTATATAGCTCATTTTTCTATCTCTTCTCTACACACTAGCTATAATATGATCTATAATAGTTACTGACTTAAAATTCAATACTAAATTACGTGCTATTTAATCTTTTTATATTTTATGTCTGTCTGTAGTGCTGTTTCAATTTATTAACATTTTCTAACAATTTTGTTAGCGTCTTAAAATTAATAGACTGATATGTAAACTGATTTTTGTAATTTAATGAACATTTAATTGGTGATAGGCAACAAAGACGAATGCCTACTAGACGCTTATTTTGCTAAATTCTAACCTTCGATCAAGAATGTCCTAGATGTCGCCTCTCATAGAAATTTAAGACAAAATACTGTCCACATATACATCTTCGTTGAATTACCAACCAACCAAGAAAATATTTAAAAATTGTTCTAAGTTCAATGTAATTACATCCATTGTATTTATATTGTGGCATATTGGAACATGTTTATGAGTTGGCTGTCTGAATTGAACTAAACAAAAGATCGATTGATCTAATGTGGCCATCAGTCTAGTAGGTTATAGTCAGTTCGTTGCAAGAATTATAGTTTCTTTCGCTTGAAACTATTTGTTATTCAATTCAGGAATTGACGTATTATGATCTGATTGAGATTTTAACGTTAAGTTAAAAATCCAGGTTAATAGTCGGGAGCGGCTTCGTTTTGCGAATATTAGGGTCTCTTCACACTATGTCGTTGCGTCCATCATGTTCGGCAGGTGATCGAACAAGTACGAAAAATTAATAAAAAAAATTAAATTAAATTCCTTCTAATTTTTATTTTTTTTATCTTGAACTTGGAGATCTGTTTTACTGTACACTGTTCCATTAATAAAGCAATCGGAGAACGATAATAATAGACAAATAAAACATTATAATAATTAAAAATAACAATTACAATTTTGTTATTGCCAACATATATACAAATTCATGAATTAACAAATATACGTAAATAAGGCATTAAAAATAAATGTATAATGATTTGAGCAGTATCACCTCAATACGCACAAGGACACACCTTATCAAATGGGCTTAAACTGATATTGGTTGTTAGGTGTGAAGAGGCCCTTACTGCTGATATAACCGCATCGCTAGTGTAAGCCAAGCTTTATATTTAAGGCACTTGTCTCACCGTTGAGTAGTAATATAGTCGTTGCTAAATAATTTAATTAACACGTTACGACATTTTAATTAATACGACATGTGTGTGCATGTGCACACACACACACTCGTAGACTTTTTGTAACTGTAACAGGTACTCACGATTATTGAAATTTATGACGGTAATATTACTCACGGTGAGACATCCCGGTGTTAAAGGAATTGATTAATTACATCGAATGTTACTGTTATTGATGTGTTTCAATTTTGTAATGTTTAATGTGGCACTGTGAGACATTTGTTAATGGGGAATACTTGACCTGTGGGCGGCTCGACACAAAACGATGTGGTTACCGGTGAAACTGCTTAGTGAAATGTAAAAAATGCGATGTTTGTAAGATGATAAGTGATTTTAAAACGATTTTAATTTCATCATAAATAAGGATAATTTTCACATACTCGAAATTATGGCATAGTAACATATTTTTACCTAAGTTAATACAAATATGATATAAAAAATCATCTATAGTAAGGGATAGAGTTACCCGTCGTATGACGTTATCAGTACGAGAGAGAATTTTTTTATTTAACTCATGCTCGAAGGCAGTGATGTTTCCCATTAAGAAATGTGTTTTTATATATATACATATAGACATTATGTTGACGTGATAAATGTAGCCTAGATTATATTATATACTATATCTATATTCGTTCAAACATTGAAAAGCATATACTTAAATACATTTCAAACTTAAAAAAATGCAGTTGATTTAAAATATTATTAATCAAAACACATTTATCAGTCAATATAATGGACTTTCCTTAATATTTTAGGAAATCACGGCTTATGAAATATGGAATTTCCGACTACCCTCACATATGGATAAAGTCTGTTAAACCAATAACATAAGGAATTGAGCATATAATAATGTAACTTATTCCAAATATCTATATTTATTGACAGGCTAAGCATTTTATAAACACCACAAAAGTTATATTATTTATTAATATGAGGGTAGTTGGATATTTTTACTTGGACTCATGTAGTATAGGGGTAGTTGCAAATGTTTAAAAATGTTTACATAAATATTTTTAAGATATACATAGGAAAGCTTTTCTAAAGCGGATTTTAGTCACAGATACAAGATGGAATTGAAATTGTAAAACCATAGACATGATTGATATTCTTAATCTAAGTAAAACAGATTATAAATTTGATTTTTTTATACATGTCCCATACATATCAATGAAAGAGCAAGAAGTGTACTTTAGGTGTAAATTGTATTATACCGAGTATAAACAAACAAATATTTAAAATACCCTATGAAACGGCCATTTTTGTTTTTGGTCAAATGGTATTTGACAGCGCAAAAAACTTGTAAGTTGTGACTAAAGTTTGAACCAACTATGAAGTAAATCTTCCAAAATATGATAGTCAATATTTTTATAATAATTGCTGGTGCAAGTGAAGTATTTAGTTTAGTATTAATTAGTTAGCTGGGCATGGTGGATGAAGTGAAAGGGCAAATCAAAAAGCTGAAAATGCTCATGAGCTGGAACAATGCCGGAAATTATGGCACGCTCAGTGTTACCATTTGTAAAAACTTTAAACTTAAGTTTCCAAAGATATTTAGCGAAAAATACGTGGAAGAGTAAGTAGACACCGTCTCAAAGTTTTATATAGATTTATAGAAAACTTAAACACACAATTAATTTTATAAGTTATTTCTGTTTTACTACAATTACAATGTCAATTTTATATGTACCTTGATAGCTCTCAATGCCATTATAGAGCTATTTACGTTTCCATATAATTCGTTGGTGGTCAGTATGTACTATATAAAATCAGTCTCAACCATACGTAGGGTTAAATTATGACTATTTCGTTCTCTAATTAAACAATATTGTGTAACCTGTAAATATTGTACAAGTAAATCATCCAGCATGCTCAGTAGATAAGCAAAAGTATTGATTTTATTATTACTAAAGTGCTCCTCAGAATAATTGTATCATCGGGGATAGTACTTATCAAATGTTAATATGTACGTCATATAGTATCACTATAAAAATATATTTTGAGATTACAAATCATTGTAATGTATGTATTTAAGTGGTATAAATCAAAATTTGTCTAATTTTATATTAAGTTACGTGTAACGGTTTAGTAATAATAAATTTTAGGAAGGAGTAACAAGTATTGTTTCTTTTCGCTTCTGTTTTCCAGATAATGATTATGGTATTATGAAAACATGATTGACCAATGAGACTTAGTTGTGCTATAATCAAAGAAAAATAAAGTTGATAGGAATGAATTAGGACTCTGTTTCAGAGTATTATGTAGGAAGAATGCTTTTATGGATGGCATATACAATTCGAGAAAGATTATTCCTGCCATGGTGAAAATGTTTTTAATATTGATAAAGTAACAGTAATACATCGATGACATAGTCATTCTGGCAAGTTCCCTAGAGGAACTTTGTACAATGTACGGGTATTCGAATAGCACATACAACGTATTGTCTTAATACGAACCCAGACAAGACAAAAATCATGTCGAACGTTTATTTCACTCCCGTACCAATTGTTGAGCGCGCTGCACACAAATTATCCAAATGGTAAGTTCTACGTAAGAAGTCAGTCATAGACTCCATTTCGGATGCGCTGCATCCGAGAAATAGAGCCTCGAAACCCGAAATACTTGTAACAAATGTTCGAGCAGCGTGTTGCCCGTAATTACTTATGGATCCGTGACTTAGTGCTTCAGCATTAGCCTTATGCACAGGTTGAAGGTTATGGAGACGTAATCGAGTTAGAAATTATGAGATTCGTAGAAGACTAACCGTAAGTACATAGTTCACAGTAGTATCCGGCCAAGGTGGTAATGGGCGGTCCACGTAGTTAGATGAACTGATAACCGTTGTGGTAGAAAGGTCCTCGAATGGAGACCACGTCTCGGAAAAAAGAGCATAGGGACCCCGTCCAGATGGACTGTTTCGAAAGACTCCGGACCGATGAAAGTCTATTACATGGAGGAGTAAAGTAAAAAACTACATGTATTAACCTTAACTGTGAAAACCTGTATTGATAAAAGTTGTCTGTGGTGAATTGACCGGCTGGTGATGTCACTGTCAGTGTCAACATGTTTATCATGTTTTATGTGTTTACTTAAGCAATTATTGTATTCAAATCAATTTTGTATTTTTAATAGTATCAGATGGGTTCTAAAGTCGCCATCGTAACTGGTGCCAACAAAGGGATAGGTTTTGCCATAGTACGCGGTTTGTGCAAACGATATGAAGGTGTAGTTTACCTTACGTCCAGAGATGTTGAACGCGGT
>DWJZ01006287.1:0-13171 GCA_018249125.1 Asbolis capucinus
GACACCTAACACCAATACGTACGCTAAAACTAATAGACAATATAATATCGATAAATAAACAAATGTATATCTAAATTGATCTGTTCCATAACTATATATAAAATAATAACAATGAGATAAATTAATAAGCAATCAAACGGTTATACCTCATCAAAAACTCGCTGCCTCTTTCACTATAAGCCTCACCCTAGTTACTAAACAAAGCAGTAATGGCTTCACTCTCAATACAGTCGCGGTCGCATATTCTTACATTACCCCCTTGTATTTTAATATTTACCTCATTGTGTTATTCGTTTATAATTGTGTTTAATTTTGTATTTAAATTTATTATAAATACGTACGTAGATGTTTAATTAGTGTTATATTAATGTTAAGCTACGCTAAGTGTTTTGTATATTTCTCACAAGTGAATTTTTCTTTTAAAGAAATAAAAACCTAAACCAGAATTGTACTATTGTCCGGAAGCATGGTATTGCCCCGCCAAGACGAGTCAAGCAAAGCGTAGAGGCACTACCTAGCGTTTCTCAAAGCGTTGCGAAGAGTTTTCAAACCCTCATTTATTATAATAATTCAAAAAATAGAATTGTAAACATATTACTTGTGTTTATTTTTCTTGTAACTTTCCTTGTTAACCGACGTATAAGGCTTCTGTTAGCGGTTTTGGCGATTAATGGAATTGTTCCGGGCTAAAATGTAGCATATGACTATTAACAATGCCTTTAATCAAAGTCTCTTTAACAGTGAAAACGTTAAGACAAGCAGACAGGCTTTCATAAGTAGTTGTGCTTTAACGGCACATACAACTATGTCACAACGATAACTATGTTACGGCCATGCCAACTGTACACTGTAGAACTATAAGCGATAAAACAACAAAATATTAGTCCAACCGGATAGTTCTCAGGCTTTTTGTTTATGATATTTCATCAACCACCAGCACTATGTACGTGAGTTTCTCGCAGAAACTTGGGTATGCCAATTAGAACAATAATTTAATAATAACCAACAAGATAACAATGCACAGACAGATAAACAGAGTAAACACGTATCTTGGCAACTTCTGCTGTAATTATTACTAGAATTACTTCATATCGTTGACGCTACATACTTTTATGAAGATTATAAAATATGTTCATGTCCATTGATTCGCATACTTAAATAGTTTTCAGAGCCTTATTTGCTGTCGCACGCAGCGTCTTCAATAATTCGTTAAGACCCTGTTTAGCTTCTCCATAAAATATGTAGGTAGTAATGAGCAATTTAAGTAAGCAATAACGAATGCGGTACTTAGTAACAGTCATAGTATCCGTACGATTTTAAACTGAACTCATCAAAGACGGTGCGCATTAAACTATACTCAATGATGCTTCCTTCTTTAACAATGTAAATATACCATCAAAAATATTTTGTATGGTTGTCACCGCTGACATAAACGAGTTACTAATCGAAGTATTGATCAAACAACAAGTACAAAGTAACACAGCGGTACCAAAATAGGCCAAAATAGCTAAAATATCTAGGAGGTAATCATTTTATTTAGTAAATAAATTCTTTATTGCTTAAATAACCTAACATAAAACTAAATATCGCAACATTAATGGATTGCAGTAATAATTTAGTCACATAGAAGTGGTCCATTGCATATTCCGAGGTATGCCACGTTACATATAACCTTTTGATATTATCTGAGACAGTGTGCACGTGAGGCAAGTGCTCAAGTTGTGTATAAACATTTATTCTGAACTGCAACTCTATTGTTGTACTGAGAATACCGCCAGCCTGCGTGCTACACTGCCGCAAATACCAAACGACATTGCAATCCAAGAAAAATATGGCTATCTCATATGTACGAATATAGAAACATAAAACATATTGGAGACCTGTTAGTATTCTTGTAGGCGCCGTTAAGTAAAAATATGAGAAATCCTTAAATCATTTATGGTATTTTTTTCTTGCTCTCATAATACGTAGCACTCAAGTAAAAGTTGCGACATTCCAACCAGCAGCTATTAATGCAAAATATCAAGGTTTTGTTGGACTCCAGGACACACAACCGAGCTCCTCGTGGTAATGAAGTTTATCGAAATATGAATTTTGTAATATTATTGCTCGTTAGGGCACGCTTTTAAAAAATACGTTTTTATATTTGTAAAGTAGTTTTTAATATACTGCTTTAATTTTTGAAGTAAGCAAACGAGCAGGCAGGTCTGATGTAAAATAAATCAAAATGTAATCACATACACGTAACACCTTAACTATCCAATTTCAAAACCTAGTAAGGAACAGTTTTACAAAAATCATTTCACAAAGTTTATTATTTTAAGCACTTACTAAGTTATGAAATGGGGCAGCCCGTCACACAAATTTTCAAAAAGTACGCCGGTACATTTTTTCTAGATGATTAATCATGTAAATTTTTACCAAAACTCTTGATTATGGTCCCGTACCGTGAAGTCGAACAGGGAAACAGTGTCCACGGTGCCTCGGGAAACACTATGGGACTACACGATTTGTACAATGAGAACAATAAATTATATGAAAAATATATCGGGGTAATTTGGACTATAAGCAACATGCTAAATAAGACCGATAGAGGTCTCTGCGTCCTATTAATGAGATAAACAAGAATTAAGAATTGTCTTTCAATATTTGTGTATTGATTACATTTGTACCGAGAATTTTAATAAATCTTATGTAACAATATGTCAAACGCCGTGTACATACCAGTTCATTTTTCACATACACTCGACATACTCCCATGATCGAACCGTGGGAACGCATATAATACATTTGTTACGTAAATTCCGATTGTATCTGGTTATAGTTCAATACTAATTGGCCTGTTTGTCTAGCGGTTAGTAAACCTGACTGCTAAACCAGAGGTCGTGGGTTTGATTCCCACCCAGGACAAACTTTTCTGTGATGAGTGAGATTATCTGTTCTTTCTGGGGTGAAAAAACTGTTTAGGAGTGTTTTTAAATTGGTGGAAAAGTTAATTGTCAGCCTTCGACACGGCTAGCTTAACAATTGCTGTCTAACGATATGAACCGGGACCGACGGCTCTACATGTTCTCTGAAGCACGGATTTTTTTTTGCCACTGGCGGTCACCCATCCTACTACCGCCCGCGCCCGCTGTTGCATAACTTCTTCGATCGCCAACAAACTAAACAAGCTGTCGGGCTATAAATACCTCAATTAAGAATTGCAACTATTACCTACTAGCTTCCACACGCGACTTCACCCGCCTTGTATGTTGATAAAATGTAGCGTACATGTTGTTCCAGACAATAGTATATCTCTTTGCAAAGTATCATTTGCGCCACCATCAAATGTATTTTAGTATCGTTCACGTCAAACGCTAGTTCAAAAATATATGGGAATGATATTGGATGCAGAAAAATATGGCGTGCGATGCACAAAAATATGGCGTATGTTTTTCCACAATAAAAGTGAATTAGTATTTGTTAGAAAGAGTAACAAACATCCATCCATCCCCACAAACTTTCGCATTTATAGTATTAGTATGGATAACCATTAAAATATTACAACGCATTTAACTACCAATTATGTAGCTGTAAATGTTATGAAACAGGAATGTACTCGTATTGGGCATTCTCGCCGCCGCCGCGCCGGAACTAAGTGCATGCGTGCGCCGCCAGCCAGCAGGTGTCGTTACAACTGCTAGCCTGTTAGTTGTTATCGATGGGCATCAGTAATGAACCGCGACACGCAACTACCAAAACATTGTTGCAGTTTAGCGAAAAAATTCACAATTATTCTCATAGTAAACACAGGCAACGAAAACTGGTATTTACTTCAGTAGCGTATGGAACGTTAAAAATATGTGATTTTGGAGACATCGGGTCCAATGTAACTGGTCGTATTTTGCACTTCCAATTGTTTTTGTTTTTTACATCGATAACGAGTGCTCGACTATCCCGCCTGATGGTAATTGGTGACGTGGTCTTAGATGGTAAAGCACACTAATTTAACAAATTCCTATTCACTCTTGACTTTAAGACATTGTAATCCGAACCGGAACACCGACGAGGGTAACTTGTTGCGCTGCGCATGATAAAATAAAACTTCTAAATAGAAAATGAATAATACGTTTTTTATTAGATAGACTGTTATTATAAACATAAAAATGTCTCCTCCACACGTTAAAAGTTGGCTTTATTTATAAATATTTTCAGATGAATTATACGATATAATAATTCATGACATTTATAAACATTTTTGTATTTACATGTGGGATTTTACTTCATACAGTACAAACGTAATAAGGCATCTCAGCGAGTGTCCTTGCCAGGCTACATGACAAGTACCAGAATTTAAGCAGCTTGGCGGGAAACACTCTGGCGCGGTTTTAGCATATCTGTCTAATACCATTGGGTTAGATAGCTTAAATATATTTAGTTTTATTGTATGTATGCTGGAACTACTGGCAGCTGGTAGTTATGGGTTAAAGTAAAATATCGCTGGATTAGTCCATTAGTGTAGGTATTTATGCCAAGGCTATATTGACTACAAGAACACGGTCAAGAAGTAGCTAATAACTACCAGGCCTACTTCGAAACAGTTCTAATAACTACTTGTCTTGTAGAGCAAGTATAATTTCTGATAATTGACCAGCCCTGACTCCTATACTCGGTGTTGATTCCACTTGGAATGTTTATCAACAAACCGTTACCTAGCAACCACTATCAAATAGAAGAGTTCAACTTTTTGTTTTTAGCCAATTCCAAATGTTTTGTACCATTAGTACATTGGTTGGTGTATTTCAAACTCCAAACTCTTTTAACTTCATCTATCCTAATAAACTTTTGCTGTTATTGGTACAATACTTCAATAAATTAGTACTACGAGTGTCTGTATCTGTGATCTCTTATCTGAAAATGTTGCGAGTTTCCATTAAACAGGTTCTATGACCTCACACCCTTCTCGAGCACACGGAGATGGCCGCACGGAAATACGATCAAATGACCACTTTACCAATCATGAACTGACACTCGTGCTGCAAACTTGTCAAATGTTACAATATCCACTTGATATTTCATAATTAGACGTATTGTGTTTCAGAATAGAAAGTTTACAAGTGGTATTATAAAATCAAACAATAACTATGACAGACTCAAATGTTAGATGTTTTAAGCATCAAAGACTTCGTCGCCACTTACTATCAGGTGGTTTCGTAGTCAATGGCTTACCTAATTAATATAAAGAAGCCGCCCAAAGGCCTGTGACATAGCTTAACATTTGCTATATTTCGATAACAACCGGGACCGACAGCTTTACGTGCCCTCTGAAGCACGGAAGGGCTCGTGGATTTATTTTGCCACTAGTGATCACCCATCCTCCTATGGACCGCCCCCTGACTTATTCGGTCTCTGTCAATCGCAACGAGCCGCCGCCGGCTATGAACGCATCACAGTAACTAAAAGTTACCTAATAGTTCTGTTTAATTAATGAACGTAAGTACTTAAAGATACAATCACCTTACCTGTGTTCCGGTGTGAAAGTCAGCCTGCTTATGCATAAAAGGGAGTTTCGAGTCCTTGAAGTTTAACTACTAGTTCCAGTTAGTTGTTTATATTCATTACAAGTAGATCTTTCGATCTAGGACCCCGCCATTATATACAGTATATTCTGTGCGTACAATATTCTGCTTGAACAATCATCTGTATTCAAAAATAGTACTATTGAAACTTTTAAATTGAGTTTGTCGGAAGTCGAATGAATGTTCATCCACAGCCATTCGCCTCTCACATTTAGTTATTTAATTATAATCGCAAAAATCCGAAAAAAAAACTGTTTCATTTTCCGAGATAACATGCAACGATTGCTATCTAACGACACTGCCACCTACGTCACTACAAGATTACGTTGTAGTACATATTGGCGTAAAATTTTCGGAAACGATGCAGTAATTGCCTCGATGCAATCAAACACAGACAAAAAAATATAAGAAGAGAAAAGAGTAACATGAGAAGAGTGAATGAGCATTTACCAAGTTAGTGCGCCCAACACCTTAGATGTCTTCACCACTTACCATCAGGTGGGATCCGTGTCAAGCATTAACTTATTCTAGGTAAAAAAATATATATAGACTTAGGAAAAAAATAGTGGTCTCTCAAACTAGAAGTCCTGGGGTCAAATCATCTAATTTTTACAGTTATGTTTATATCAAAAGTTGATTATCACTGGGTACGGCGAGGGACAACCTCGTGAGGAAACCTACACTCCTGAAAGTTCTCCATGAAGTTCTCATAGGTATGTTCACCAATTCGCAACTTGGCCAGCGCGGTGGAGACGCATTGGGAGTGGAGACTCGAGCCTTTAATGTTCTTTTTAGCCATAATAAAGTTATCGATTGACAACGAACCCATCTGAGGATTAGGGGCGTAGTAGTCACTGATGATGAAGCGCACTAACATAGTAGAAGCCTATTCACTCTTGATTTGAAGACATTTATATTTTAATCGAACGGGAACACCAACACAGACAACTTATTCCACTCCTTCGCGGTACGGGTGATAAAAGACGAGACGAAGCGCGTCGTTCGTATTGGAGGGATGTTAACGACGAAGGGATGGATACCCGCCGTGCGTCCGCTCGTTTGATGATGAAATGGAGTGTGACAGTTATAGGTTGCAATTAATGAAGGAATTTATTTTAAAATGAAACATAAAATAATGTTACGCTATCTACCTACTCTCGATTTCATACAAACAGGTTTAATATGTTTTCCAGAAACAAGTAGCAGATACCCGCAGTGCGCAATAAATACTTAAAAGGAATGGAATTCAATTACCCTCCTTTTATTCTTAAATTACGTACTCGTTGCTACTTCTTTTAACGTAAAAACTAAATCATTAAGTATATATTTTAGTGCAATATTTACGAAAATTAAATAATTTACTTTTATTTACTTAACGAAAGTTTAAAATGTTGTAATATAAAATAATAAATAAATATAAAATAAAACAATAAATAACTAAAATAGTCCCTAGTATCATAGATTTTCTAAAAGTTCCTGACCGCGTCTTCGCTCGCGTCGTGTGCAGCCTGTGTGTTATCCCAAACCATAAATTTATGTCGGTATCCAATTACAACCAACCTTGTTCAGTAGTCTTACGTGAAAGAGTCACACTGTGTGTGGATGGATGAGTGGATATGTCCACTCATCCATCAATTCATCCATCTTTACAAATTTTCGCAATCATAATATTAGAAGTATTAACTTACCCGGAGCAACGGTGTCACTGATATAGGCGAAGATGTTGTCGCAGGAGGCCGAGAGGTGTGAGGAGGAGGACCTGGTGTCATCCAGCACGATGTTGGTGAGCAGCGAGGCTGGCCGCAGCAGCTCGCGGGGGAAGTACACGCTTCGCACCTGGAAAACATCCATCAATAGAACTTCCAGAACATACGTTTCATGCAATTCAATAAAATTCTTCAAATTACATCAACAAGGAAATTCTAAAACTTTAATCTTACAACGTGGCATTAAACATACATATAAACAACCCAAAATTTTCATTTTTTAATAGTCATTTTAGTAATTTAAACATCAGAAATTTGTAACCTAACCTAACCTAGAAATAATTTATATGGCAAAACAATAAAAAAATCTGAATCAAGAAAACAGCTAAGATGGTGACCACGTTTACTCTACTGGTAAAGATAGCTCATCTATTCATTTGTAGTTGTTTCCATAAGGAAATGCTTAATCTCAAGGGCAAGAAAGTCACGACTTCAGATTTAACGTAACTAACGTTAGTACTCGTTCTTAGATAACTTTAAAAAGATTCATAAATATTCCGTTGCCAATTATATCTCAATCCCTAATCTCCCGAATTTTTTTCCCGATAAACTATACCGAATTATCGTCAGCTCATAAAAAATGTGCAATTTTTTTGGTTTTCTAATCAAGAGGTTTTAGATCCGAGACATAAATTTCAACACCTTTTTCATTAAATCTCATGGTCTCTTACTAACAATACAATTGGCCAAATATACCGACCATTACCTCTTGCCACACATATAAGCTCTCGGAACATATTACTGTGTACATTGTAAAAACCTACCAAGTACTGACAAGGTAATTTCGTTAGTGCATTAACTGGCTAACACTTCAAAGTTTAAAAGCAACATAACAGGCTGTACTTAAAGATCACATACAGAGTTTCAATACAATTCATACAAGCTCGATTAGCCTCCGTGTTCACTTTGCAACACGACACACTATCGATTTCTAAACATGACCTTTTAAATAATAGAAAATAGGTTATTACTAAATGCTTAAGTTTCACTCGATTAAATTAGGACTTGCATTATCTAATATATAAATTTTAAAGCCGTTCGTGATCGTGTGTTTTTTAATTAAATTTTTGTTCAGTATCCGTAACAGAAACGTTACGATTATTTAACCGAATCGATAATTAATAATTTCCGTATATGTATGTTCCTTTAAAGAACTTTGTAATGGCCTGAAAATTTTCGAGGAAAGGATGACACGGTGTTTTTTGCTGTTTCTATCGACTTGGCGGGGGTACTTGCGAGCCCCTAGATCTATATTATTGAAGGAACAGTTTATGCTTAGATCATAATTGTATTATTTTAATGTTCCTAGACTAATTTAATATTTAGTCTAATCCTTACAGTGTAGTCATTTAACTTAACCGTATAAATATCTAACAAGCTAGAAAGATTGCTAATACCGAAAGAGTATAAAAGTGACCATGAATATAATCAAATGACGACTGTATTTGGTAGTAGCACACATCAGCAGTAGGAATGAATCAATACGTTTCGTTTTAAAATATCTGAGGAGTCGTTCTTCGTGTTTCTCTATGGCACTTTTCTGAAACCACTTTTAGATTGTATCACTGGGTACAATCTAAGTATTTCAGGTTCATAAGTACATCGAAAAAAATTACATACCTACATAAAATATGAAATGAACTTTATTTTGTCTTAGGAACCAAAATTTCAGTTAACGAAAGTCAAAATTTAACAATAAAAGTCCCTGCATCGACTATGAAATTAATAACAAAATAAATACATATTAAAAAATATATATGATAAAGCCTAAAGCTTGCAAATAAAGTTCGCACCCACAACATATATACCCATATACTTGTATATCTAAATATATTTCTAATGGTGTTTTTTTTCTTAAGCAGACGGACGAGCCGACGGGTCACCTGATGGGAAGTGACCGCCACCGCCATGGACATAGCAACCACAGAGGCGCTGCCGGCCAAGGAGGGAACTATAAACCCGCTTCTTGAAGGTCCCCGTGTCTTAGCTATTATGTTTTATTCTAGGTATGATCATTAGGTATTGTATTGTATAGCTATCTATAGATACATAACATCGTTTTGTATATGCATGGCTACCTTTAATGACGATGGTTTTAGTCTTGGCCTAGTACCAATTCCTTTCACTATTCTAATAAACTTAGTAAATTACACACCTAGTAGACTTGTTAGTGGGTAGCCAGCGGTGCAGTGGACAGATGTCAACACACTATTAATTCTTCATTTAATATTGTTAGATTGTTCTAGCTAACATGACAGTAGTTTAATTATAAATAGGAGTGTATTTTTATGTTGAAGACTATTTGTAAGAATTGTTAAAAGCAATCTTTATAATCTATGGTGTGTTTTTGGCTGTATACACTTTAATCCGTTTTATTGACTTTTACGTGATTTACAAAATTAAATGTCACTTCGCTTGTCACTTTAGCTAATGTTCGTTTTTTTCTTTGACCTCGTCATTTAATAATTTTGCTTAGTTCATATTTAATTTGCTATTAAATTTGCTGTCATCATTATGTAATAACCCAGAAAATTTAAGGGATCCGTTTTGTGTTGGCAACTACTAGGGCTGTTAACGTCCACGTGCCGCGGTCACCACACATCGTCTGCTCGTTTGCTTATTTGAGGCATAAAAGGACTATATTGGCAATTACCGTCAGGGGGGCTGTAGTACAAACAACATTTGTCCATGCGCACTAGTAGCCCACGTTGGGTAACAATAGCCCACTAGGTTACATTCCATTGGCTAGAACTCACTCAATAGAGTGAGGGAGACAGGTAGACAATGAGTGAGCGAAAAGCTGCAGCACGCACAACCTGGAATGCAATGTTAGTTCGGAATAGCGTGCTTATTATACATTAGAAACTTTCAAACATTCGTTAAAAATAAAAAATAATTGGTTAGTGATTTATGCTTAGTCATAATTATATGTATACTAAGTAAACTTAAGACTAAAATACTTATATTTCATGTTCCGTTCTAATTGATTTAACGTTTGGAAGTGTTACGGAAATCATTAATGCGGCTGACCTTGAGCCGCGACAGTCGACACGTTGCCAAAACTTGACATGTCACGTGGTTCAACATCATGTGCTGCTGACACTGACTATTACCAAATCACTATCTCGCCTCCTTTTTATGTAGAAACCAAAAAATGTAGTTATCGATAACAACCGTGAAGATAATAAAAACCAACCAAGTGCAAGGGCAACCAAGATATAGAGACCAAAACTTTTTTTTTATTTGTATTTCTTTCTGTCTGTACGAGCATAAGATAAAAACCACTGGACAGATTAAACTTGGCATAGTCGTAGTTTTAGACCGGACAATGCTTACAGGATCTCAGGAAACAGCTTAGTTCTCACAGGATAACAGCTTAATGTTAGTATGGCAACTCCGAAACTAATCGACCAATTTTGATGAAATTTAGCATGTTTGAGGCTTAGGTAAGGACAATAGTCATGGGATGCTTTTTATCCCAGGAAACTACTTCGATTCTGGGGGATAACAGATTAAAATTAGTATGGCAACTTTGAAACCACAGGACCACGTTTCTTCAACTTTAAATGCATAAAAATATCCAGATTGCTCCCCTGGGATCCTCCTAGATCCCGCTGGGTCAAAAGTAGACACGTCCATGTCTAGTAGCAAAGCTTTCAAATAATGAGTAAGTACGTATGTATCACTGATATACAATACGCCTACATATGTTGGCGCCTTATTTATTTCAATTAAGAATAAATCAAGTTATTGTTGGAATTGTCAAACTACATTACATCGTTTGAGTTGACTTGTTATGCCCCGCGGTGCAATAATAATAATTTAATGTTGATACGCACTGGCCAAATACAGTAGGTAACTGTATACAAGTAAATATTGCGTGTAAATATACAGCCTTATTGTAAGAAGTTTCTAGAAAGCCACAAACCCAATTACAATGAAAATTGTATGAGTGGAATTTAGGTCAAGATCGGAGAATCGATTATTAAGGTTTAATTTTCGATAAAATGAGAATTCGTGTAATTTTGACAAATATTTAACTGACATGTAGCATGCCTGTCTGGTTTAACTACAGTGCAATTAACACTTGGACTTCAGACAAACAAGAATGCCATTTTTTGGATTAAATGAATTTTAGTGGATTGTTCCTTATACATACATAGATGCGAAAGTAACTCTGCTTGTTTGTTTGTACGTCTGTTACGCCTAGATGCTGTAACTACCGAACTACTACAACGAAAATTGGTTGATATATCTGATATAGAGATAGATTTTGAGAAAGAATTGCTACTTTAAATAGTGAAAAAAGCTGGAAGAGGTTGTAATATCGGAACAAACATGTACGTAGTAACGTCCAAAGACTTGAAATAAACTAAATAAATAATCCTAATATTTTTGAAATTCGATCTATGGGCGGGATAGAAACGATTCCACGCGACCGTACTCGCGGGTGACGCTAGTATAATACACATACCAATGAAATCAGTTAAGCAAGTGCTAATAATTTCGCAACGTCAATTACGACGGGTTTATCAAAATAACACAGCCTACGGCGGGAGTGGCAGCCCGAGCTCGGTCCTTGGCACTCCAAATATTACTTGACCCCAACACCACTGGCGTGCAGTGTGCACATTTTATAACTATACTCACAATATTCATAATAGAATCTCGTTCTCATAAACAAGTTCACTCTCCTTTTCGAAACGTCGTTGAGGTTGTACACTTACATAAAATTACAGCAACAAATTATAATAAACTTAGTAACAGAAATGTATATATAATAATTATTATGTGAAATAACATTAAATATAAAGTGATAATTTCGGTTTTGTAACCAACAATTCGCTTTATGAATGTCAAAATTTTGTAAGTCCCTACATGTAATTAATAAAAAAATATTTAAAAAGTAATTGAGAAAGCCTGATGTCTCGATAGACAATACCAAAGTCATCAACTTTATTAATACACTAACACTATGTACGCTAGTGTAGGTCAGGAAAAAAAATCGGCGAAAATATCTCCCGATACTTTTTTCAACAACAAAATTTAAATGTATTACAAAAGATTATTACTAGCCCGGTGGGAACCGGCAGCAGAGCGGATCATTTCCTTGCATCCTTGTCATTTAGATTCTGAGCAATATCTTAATATCCCAGTTCGTTGACGTTTATCTTTATGTTAGATGCGTTCACTGGCTGGTTTATGAATACACTGAATAGTGTACCGACCTAACGGACGGACGTTATTACAGACCTGAACCCACTTTCATTTTAGAGGGTTAGCTTATGTCATCCTTACTAATTATATAAATGCAAAAGTAAATCTGTCTGTATGTCTGTTACGTCTAGGGTTGCCAACTTTTTTTTTTGTTTGAATATAATATATTTTTTTAAAGACCATAAAAATATACTTTACGGAGAGAATAAAAATAGTTACATTTGTAACTCATTTGTTTTTAATTATTTTTTTTCGCACGCACGTGAACATCGCGGCAATCGATCCAAAGGCGCGTTAAAAACTTGTGGAATGTTTTTTTAATTAGTTTTAGTGCTGCAAAATATAAACATCGATATGTTGTACTGAAATATAGTATTGTCGCTTACTATATATTTCTTGAAGAGTAAACAGTATGGAGTCCCGAAATACAGTACAAAGATGGCAACCCTAGTTAGGTCTGTCCAAACCAACGAATAGAGATTAGATAAAGATACTGCAGAACTCGATACAGAATATCGAAATTAAAACTCGATTGTTATATTGTTGTACATCGGTATCTTAACAATTATTGTTTTATTTTTATTGTAATATAATTTTAATCGACACTAATAAAGCATAAACTATACC
>DWJZ01006288.1:0-13171 GCA_018249125.1 Asbolis capucinus
ACTGTATTATATCAATTTTATTATTATTAAATTACACATATTAATTAAAATAACCAATAGACTGCGAGAAAGAGAATGATTATAAGTATAAATGTATTAACAACATTTTAATAATTACATTTTAATTTATAACTGTGAACTATATGAAATTAAAATATGTATAAAATATTAATATATTTTCAAAAAGCTACTCTAAAAGTTGAAAAAGGGCATGAATGTTGTATGAAATGTGAATAGGAGGATGAAGGGGTGGGGGAAGAGGGGGGCAGGCCACTCGGACGAAGTCGCTGGAAAAGATAGTCTTTTTATAATCTCGTTACGGATTTATTTTTTTTGTGTCTTCTTTCTTCTTCACATCCTTCTTAGCTTTCGTTTCCTTCTTACGACTCGTTTACAGTTACATTTATCACTGACAATTTAGTATTAGATTAGTTGAAGATGAAAACAGCTTTAAAGCTGTGATTTAATAGTTTAATAATACTAAACTACGAACTCCAGACTCGATTATTTTTGAAACACTCGGATTTTCCTTTTTTTTTAAACATTCGTAAACTTATGACTTGCTTAACAAAAATTTATTGTGACAAATATGAAAACCGGCCAAATGTGAGAGTATGTGGGGTTTTGTCAGGTTTTGTAGATGATACGTCAACTTGTTGATTTGAAACCATTGATGGCCCACTAATGATCACGGGTCTCTTCATATTGAAGAGGCCTAGGGCATACTCCACAGCCGTAATCAGGACTGTTGGAGGGGATTGTGGTCTATCGAAATGTCGGGACATTTTATGCCAACCTCCAACCCTGCCAAGACCTCCAACGGGGCTTAAAGTATGATGTCCAACGATAACACCTGAGACCGATGGCTTTACGTGCCCTCCAAAGCACAGAGCACTTATGAATTTTTTACCACCAGCGGTCAACTATCCTCCTACCGAGTTGCTTAACATTTTCGTTCGCTATAAACGCTTCAGCCTGTTGAGCCTTTCCATATTGAATCCTATTAATCTGTATATGGTCCAACCAGTCAGCGACCGCTTATCATCAGATCCCCTGGCTTGAATATTGGCAGTGACATGTCAGTCCGCATGAGGCAACAGCATTAACCCGTCTGTGACAATAATTTGTCACAGCTATCAGCTTTATCACTACCCGTTCTGATTTACAGTTACAATAAACATTGACCTCTAAGAACAATAACAGAATATATTTCAATTTGTTTATATTATGTTACTGTGACGTGTCCTTTCATAGTTGTATCATGTATAAGATAACCTTTAATTTTGATCTTGTATAGTTATATTATTATTGGCTTAAAACAAGTAGTATAATGCGTCAACTAACAATGTGATTAGTCGGTAAAGCAGACTAGTCGGCAACTTTCGTAGTCGCCGGTTAGTCGGTGACATAGACACGAAATACGGCCTAAAAATACATTTTAACTATCTCGTACACGACGACGTCGCATATCACCCCGAAATCAAACCCGGAACCCGTACTTCCGCAGGTTATCTAACATAAAACAAACATATGTATTCATAACACTTTTGAAGTGCGTTGAAATAGGTAGTTAACCTGCTATGTGATCCCGATCACCTGGTGCTTGGTAATTGTTTTAGTAATTTGTAAACAACTTAACACGCCTCATACTATCGCAGTCTTGTTACGGTTAGGGACATCGGGGCCCGTACCGCCATCTCTTAGCGCAGTGTTGTACTAAGGTATACGACTATGGTATACCCTTACCATTCTGGCCCAAATACACAGACCCATATATAAGGCAGCGTGCCCAGAATTTGCGTAAATTCGAAACTTAAAAAAATCTACATCACGTCCGTATAGAAGTCTGTGTAATCATATAAGTAAATTCCCTTGCTTCAGTACGGTTTTGTAAAAGTCCTTTAGGGATTGAACACAATAAACACTATATGTATTTTACACCCAACTTACTAGTAAACTAATTCGTGAATACTTTCAGTCTTTTCATGTCGTCACACGCACAGTCAAACATTTTATAAATGATTGTTATGTTCAAACATACCCCAAATTGTAATGTACCGTAAATGATGAAATATGTAGACAAGGATATAAATAAATAATCAGACAAGCGCTTAAAACATTTTAATAATAAGCTTCTTATGTTGACGCATAAATATTTCATGCTACTTATAAATTACATTAACGTATAAGACGAACGAACTTCTTAAGCTCGGTGTAAATAAATCAATCCATTGTATGTGTGATCTCACCTTATCCGTCGTCGCGGAGATCTACGTTAGTCGCACCATCGATCAGCTGATAGGGTCGTTGACTTATTGATCTATAGATCGGATTGCGCCCGGGTATTAGCGGTGCGCTCAAACGGCCAATTAGCGCTATCTGGTGACGATTTAGGTAAATGGGAGATGAGGTTCAAGAGACGGGCGAGTAGAAATTATATTTAACTAGCTATAGCCCCGTTGGTCTAGTGGTTAGTGAATCTGACTACTACACCGGAGGTCGTGGGTTCGATTCCCACCCAGGTCAAACTTTTGTGTGATGAGCAGGAATGTTTGTTCTGTGTGTGTAATAGAAATATCTATTTAAGCATGTATTTAAATGTATATATGTATGTTTATCAGTTATCTGACCGCCATAGCACAAGCTAACGCTTAGTTTGGTAGTGAGTTGTCCAAAGATATTATAATATTCCAATACATTTTTGAACTACCTTTTGGCGTGAACGCTAACAGAAAAGGTATTTGAATCAAGGCCTTGTTACGAACCTGTTAGAGGCAAACAAATTTCATCCTTTAACATTTAAATCGATATTTTTGGATTAAGATTCTAATTTTCAAATATCGTATTTGGTTAATTTTTTTTTCATTTTTTTGGAGTCTGGTAAACATGTAGCAACAGGGTTGTACTGAAATCACTTGCAAATGATCTATTACAAAACAAGTTTGGGAATAACTGGTCTAATTTTTTTTTACTTATTTCCAGAGTTAATGCTGTTTTACCAGGTTTCATTAATACTCCGATTATCAAAACTGTGCCTGAAAAAGTCATGATGATGATGCTCATGATGGTTCCGTTAGGAAGAATGGGGGAACCTGAAGGTAAACGCATATTGTTTTTAATATTTTAAATAATTATTATTTACATCTAGTGTCATAACACTTTTTGTTATAAACAAGCAAGAGCGGGTCACATGATGGTAACAGATGTCACTAACGCGTTGCCTATCACAAAGTTAGTAAAAGACGCGTAAGAAGGGAAGGGGCAGGCATCTTTGATTCAACCGGAGCCAGTTATGTTGCTAAACGACTCCAGACATCATTGCAGCCCAAATAGGGTCGCCTCTGGGCTCGGGTATCAAATCAAGTTTGTTACTCTTTCACACATAAACTACTGAACGGATTTGTGTACATTATGCTATGTTACGAGTACTCACGATATATGTTTTTGCGTCGATATTTTGACCCAGTTGCATGGATCATGGTCCCGGCTGAACTGCGGTGGGGATGAGAAACTTGACAGTATGACCGATAGATGACACTTGACCCTAATACACGAATAAATGTATCAGAGTGAAATTTGATACAGGATTTGATTGAAGTCTAGATCGGAGGCTAGTTTTTGTAAACATACGACGCGTATACATACTGGCATATATTAAGAGGCAAAAATAACCTCAATTTCTTTTTTACAGAAATAGCCGAAGTAATAGCATTCTTAAGCTCCGATAAAAGTTCGTTTATGACCGGTGCCGCTATAGATGTCACTGGGGGATTTTGACTGTGGCTAGTCTAAGTGTATGTGCCATACTCAATCCATAATTCACATTATTTTTAGAACAGATTTAAAAACGTATATTTGATAGATTGAAATGAATTTTATAATTATATATAGAATATTGAAAATAAGTATATTAAGAATATTTTTGATAACACTTTTTGTAATTTAAGAATTACTTATAATATTTATGACAATTATACAAGACACAAAATATGAAATCAGTAAAAGTGGTTGGTTAAATATTTATGTTTGTTGTATGTATGTTTGGTTAAATATTTGTGCTTATTAATTGTTATACAATATATTTTAATAGATTATTATGAACATTTAAAATAGAAGACTGATTTAAGAAGGTCTTTACAACTTGTATAATAAATTTTATTTTTTGTTATAATAAATGTTTTTAAAAGCTTACTAAAACAGTTTTAACTCTATCAAGACACATTTACCCTGAAAACAAGTTACTTACCCAACTTTATTATGATATACCGCACCCTCCATGAAAAAATAATTCGTACCTATTTAGAATCAGAAAATACGGCATTGACGCTGTTTGATATAGTATCACTATAGCGAAACAGGCAACAGAGGGCGCGGTCGGTTGGAGAATAGGTGACCTCTAGTGGCAAAAATTTCATCAGTTCCGTGCTTTGAAAGGTACGTTAAACTATCGGTTCTGGTTGATATCGCTAGATAGTAATCATTAAGCCATGTTGGTGACCTTTGGGCGGTTAATAAATTTCCGACCCTCTGGTTGGCCACTAATTCCCATCAATCCGCATAGATGCAGCGTGATGGAGTATGCTCTAGGGCTCCTCAGTATGCTGGGAGACCCATGCTCAGTAGAAGGTGATTAAAAAGTTGAATCCAAAGTCATAGGACTTGAGTTTTCCTAAGTCCCACTATTCAATCGGCCTAAAGCAAAATAGCACATTTATTTACACAAAATAGTAACATTTTGTAAGGGACAAAGCCATTACCAGCCACTAGATGGCTCTGATTGCATCCCAGACAAAATTGAATTATTTTACGATTACGTTACATTGATCAAGTATAATACTGTTTGAATAACAAAATATTAGGTATGTAACTAAACCCTCACCTTTTTTTTTAAAAACTTCATCGCCTTCGCCACTTACCATAATCTTACCATAATACCTAAGTTATTTATGGAAAAAAAAAATCTATCGAAACAAAGATTTATTATTTGATATCATTTCACATTTTTCTTAGGTTTTATCTTATTAGATTTTAATGCAGCTTTACTTTTTTGTCTTTTATCTTTCATGAAAGTTCTGTATTCTGTTTTCCTCTTCTCATCAATAATTTCCTTATATTTCTTCTTATTATACTTCTGAAATTCAGCATCTGCTAGAAGTTCATCCACCATGGTACGTTTTCGTTCTTTCCGGGTTAACCTTTCATTTACATGGTCTAAAGTTGAATCCATTATTGTACCAACCTATAATTAACAAAATTATTGATTAAAAAAATGCTTCTAAATATATGCAAGGCATTACACAAAATAGGGTTGCTCACTAAATGATTTATGTGGACATTGTTAATTGATCTGTATCACACCATAGATAAGGAAAAATAATATCCCTACTTACCTATTGTGGAACTAGATCGAAAGAATATATATATTTAAAACAAGCTGAACTGGCTAATGTTGTTGAATTTGTTTAAATGATTATTTTATCTGTGATCCCTAAATAAAGCCCTAAAAATATCCCATTACCTTCCTACCTAAATGGGTAAACGGACTATCCAAAACAAAAATATTTTTTCAATTAGGATTAGCGATTTCTGATTAGCACGTTTTAACTTTTCAGCTTTATAATATTAATATAGATGTAATTTTCTTCTTAATTTTGGACCATACTATATTTTGTTGTACTTGAACTAAACTTCTCCAACTTATAATAAGTGTGATAATGTTAATCAAAATTATCCATGTATTTGTTGTGCTGAACTCATAACATTCTTTCATAATCCATTAGAAGCAATATTTTTGTTATTTAAATTCAACAGTATTCCAACTTACTTGGAAGTATTTAGGTAGCACTTCCATGTCATTCTTTTTGTAGAAGTGTTTGGGATCCAAAGCAGACCTCATCTTCAAAATATTCAAGTCATTCTTCAGTTCTTCTGTGACTTCCGGGGCCTTCATGTCAAACCAACCGGGGCCCTTTGTCTTTTGTCTTTCTTTCTGTAAAAATAAAACATTTGTAAGTTTGACACAGTAACACTTTATCCTTAAAATGTAACCCAGTTAGTGATTGATTCCTGACTAGAACAGAAGTTATTATTAACACCTTAGACATCTTCGCCACTTACTATTGGTTGGAATTGATGTCGGGCATTAACTTATTCTACATAAAAAAAGAAGAAATGTATACATATGTTTTTTCTATAAATTCTTGCTTCATTATTGTGAGGGATTTCTTATTTATGTGTACATATTAAGGACAGAAGAATATTAGTAAAACCAATATTATTTTCTATACCTGTTCCTATCTTTTTATTTAGAATAGATATCAATAGTTTGGATAAAGACAAAAGTTTATAGTGTAAAATCTACCTTTCTGTTTGCTCTTAATTTTTTCTCACTAATGTAATAACTTGGCAACCTATGATCCTTCTCAATTCCTGGTTTTAAAACAGACTTTTCCATCTCTTTTTCCACATCCACACCACCCAGATTAGACTTTAGTTTTCCTGTTTCAAGATCTAATTGCTCAAAATGAAAGAGTCTTCTCTTTTTCTTCTTTCTCTTACTAAGGATACTGGTATTACTCCATGACATTTCAGTGAAGAAGTCATCAAATAAATAGTCTATTTTCAAGTTATCTAACTTTTTTTGTAATTCTTCCTCTGCAGATGCTGCAGCATCTAACTCTTGTTTCTTTTTGTTGAAGAGTGCAAGTATGGATTGTGTAGTGTCTTCTTTATCTATAGAATTTATGAAAAAATGTAATATCCTGTAAATATTATCTTTAACACAAATAATGCAAGAACTGTAAAAAAGCTATGATTTCGTACATTTTATATATAATTAAATGTGCTATTTAAAATCCTTTACTTTCAACTTTTATAACTTGGTCTATGACACTCAAATGTAAGTAATTATTAATATTTTAACCAATAAAATCTATCAAATCATCTTTTAAAAAAATTGTACTCGCCACCTTAATTTTTGCATTAAAATTAAACATTATATAGTATTAGGAATTTAGAAATAAAACTCTTCAGTAACTTTGGTGTTTATGGCTTCAACCCATTAATGGCCTACTACTAAGCACGGGTCTTTCAGAGGAGGCCTAGAGCTTACTCCACCATGCTACTCCAGTACGGGTTCGTGGAGAGGTTAAACTTAAACAATAAAAACTTTTCAAAACTAACCTATAAAACATTTATCATCCTCGTCCAACAGTTCCGTTTTAACTTGAAGTTCATCATCCCCTACGGTGTCTATTATAAAATCCATATTTACTTAGTCCAACAATTCGTATTTTCCAGTAGAGTAAATACAAAATTGAATTGCTTCTACACAATTACTTTGTAGGAATATATAGAATTACACCACGAATCATTCACACCGAACACTATAGTCCTATCATGCCCCATGTGTGTGTTTAACACTATAATTTTTTTGACATAGCTGTCAGTGTCAACAGTCAGTGTGGACCATAAATCTATTAAGTAAATGGGGACAGCACACATATTTTTGCATCGTGCTGAGGTAGCTTGGAATAGCGTCTCATTCATAAGCTGGCATTGTATGAAACACTTCTTTATGACTCAGCAATTATGTTGATCTCTAAAATGTTATAGTATTTAATTATAGAGTTTTAAGTTACTCATTATAGTAATTACGAAAAAAAAAACAACGGTTCTTTGCTTTGTTGTAATTACTCACCACGTTAATATTATTTTTACACGGCATCTTTTGTATATCTCTAATAGTTAAAATATCTCTCAGGATTCTAGCCACACAGAATTCATGTAATCACGTCTTACCTCTAGAATATCTAAGCCATCCCGCATGTGTCAACTTATACATGTATGTCATTTGTCATAGAGTACTTTAATTTGTCACTGTCACGTTTAACTGCATTTCACGGTACTATTGCCTTGATCCTTGCTTACAATCAAAATTGAAGTAATAATTTGTATATTGCCAATAGCGTAATTTAAAATAACATTAAACAAGATGTAATCATTATTTATATATTTCTTAGTTTGCTTAAGTCCAGTAAGAGTAAAAAAAGTCAATATTTATAGTATCCGGCTCATCGAGCAGTGAGTCATCCAAGTGGAAACGGAACATCCTGAATTCCTGGACCTAACAAATATGGGTGACACCACTACAAATAAATCCGTTAGTATTCCTACTCTCTAACGAAGTTACGTTTTAGTGTTATTAGATTTATAACTACATTTAGGGTTAATGCCAATATAAAAGACAACCTCTTATACAATGTATCCTGTAACTTCCAGGCGTTTTGAAATGTAACAGTAGTGTGTTTAAGGCCTCATAACAATAATTTTTTTTTCAGGTAGCAAAAGACACAATCGACGGTCATAAAGTTTGCCAGACTGATAAAGCCAATTGGCTTTGTTTGCATAATATGTACGATCATTTTCAGAGACCCAACTATTACGATATTGGTGGCACTTACAATGAGGAATTAGCTGACTTTTGGTTCCTGTATAAAACAGAACAAGTTTGTAATATGTATCTTCTACATTTGTTTGTTTGCAATCGTCAGGAGGGCTCATTCAGTTTTTCTGTATGTAATAGCAGTGAAATTGCAATTAATGAACGCACTAGTACAATATATCTAGAATCATCCTCAAAAGTTTTTACATTTGAAAACCTAAGTGATTCAAATTATAGTTATTTAACTACATACAGTTTTACTGAATTAGATGTTGAATTAATGAAGGATAGAAAAATTTTAATTGCTATAAGGTATAATAATAATAAAGCATCAACAAAAGAATTACAAATTCCCATGGATATAAAAGGTCTCCATGATTTTGGGCAGCTTCTATCAGATCCTGTTGGTGCAGACTTCACTATTATTTCGGCAGATGGCGCCAAGTTTCCAGTCCACAAATTCCTATTAGCAGCAAGAAGTGAGGTTTTTAAGGCTATGCTGAAAGATGATACTGCTGAAAGTATAAATAATGTTGTCACAATTGATGATGTCAGTAAAGAAGATCTAGGTGACTTCATCGAGTTTATTTATACTGGGACCGTTAAAGACATAGAGAACAAGAATTGTTATAATTTACTAATGTTGGGAGATAAATATGATCTTAAGGGCTTGAAAGATCTGTCGCAGCATGCCCTGACCCAACTTCTCTGTGCTGACAATGTTGTAGATGTATTGATAGTGGCAGACCTGTATAATGTAGCTACTCTTAAAATAATGGCATTTAAATATATCAAAGCAAACATTGCTTCCCTTGACAGTTCTATATTCCATGAGATTAATAATATTCGGTTGGTTCAGGACCTTTGTAAATATATAGCTATGAGATACTAATAATTTGTAACTGTTTATGATTGTTAATTTTTTTTTTATGTTAAGTTTTAATAAGTTTATGCTTGACTTCAAACACCTCTGATGGAAAGTGGTGCTGATATATCTTCTTTTACCATGCATATAGCGAAAGGCTGGAATAAGCTACCCACATCAGTGCTCCCATTAGATTCCAATGTAAATGTTTTCAAATCAAAAGTGCATAGAATAGGCTTTTGCTTAATTAGCATGCTTTACCAACTAGCTTGCTTACCATCTGGCGGGATTATAGTCAAGCACAAATTTTTTGAATATAAAGAAAAGTATGTATATTAAGGTTAACATTAGGGGCAAAGACATAATGTTAATAATATATATGTACATTGTTTAAGAGCAATCATAATATAGATTGCTATTTAATTCCTAATTTGTGCACTATTTTCTGTAAGCACTAGCCGCAGAGTACTGTAATGAATTTTTCTATTCCATATTACTGTAGTAAACTTTCTTCACATTGTATATTTTATATGTTGTTATATTATTTGGGATTTCCCTTTATATAAGAGAATATATATTTGACACTGCATATTTTCAGTTTGTTTTTATTTTGGAAAGTGAATAAATAGTAAAAAAGTATAATAAAGAAAACATAAATAAATTTTATTAGGTACCAATGAAAACAACTATTATTAGGAGAATAAATACCATAGACTAAATATATGTTAAGCTAAGTCATACGGAGCTTGTAAGCACCGCCGCCCCGAGCGCACCGCAGCACTCCAGCGGACATTATCATTTTGGAATGTTACTTGTAGTCTTCATTTCTGCGGCAAACAAATAACTTCCTTTAGAATCTGTTAATAAATAAAGTGCAATAGCACACCTCAATATTACTTGGTACTTGTTTATATTAGCCTACTGCACGAGACCTTTTATCACAAACTCATGGGTAGATATATCCTATATAAAAAATATCTTTTTTTGATATTTAAAAACAAATTTTATGGAATTAAGTTATAGTTTAAAACGGAATTCAATCTGTATATTTTTCAATAGTACAGCATATTTTTCATTCTAAAACCATAACCTACTAGTACTTAAAAGCTAAGTTATAATTTCTTATACTGCCTAGCTAATTTACTTTGGCGTCTACTGTGTTCAATATAGGATATACAGAAATAAATTGGGTGTAACATAAAGATAACGATGGAAGGTACAGTGAACATGCAGGATACTGGATAAAAGCAAGAAAAAGGCCAACAATTCTCATATTATTTATTTATATTTACTGGTACCGATACAATAACGAGGAATCGAAGAACAAACGCGTATATATGCAATGATCCACCTACGTGCTACATTATCGGATATAAAAATAAAAACTTACATGACCCTACCTTAAATATACGATTTTTATTGGCTACTTGGATCCTGGCCCAAAATTTGCTACAAGTTATCAGATGTTCTGATGATTATTCTATAGAATGTTGAAAAATATGAAATTTAAGTAAATTCACATTACATATTTTACTAAGATAGCCAATGAAATACGAAAATCCCTTAAACTGGAATTTAGCTCAAATATACATGGATATCTACAGTGATCGGTAATGGATAACCAAAAATAACAAACCAGAAAACACTGCTACGTAATATTTAAAGCGACAAAATCTCAATTTGATTTAGATTTCCTGGTAAAAGTAGTCGCATCATAATAAAAATATGTCGATCGTTGATTAGATCCCAACGGTTTTAGTACACAAAGTTGAGCACTAGTAAAAAATCTTTCATATTTAGAATTATATGTAGTGTTAGAAACTAGAATCCGACCGAACCAGGCTTTACAACCGAAACTGAAGCGGAAAATTCGACCGTGCTCACAGTATCTGCCGAAACTAAACGTACCAACACAAAAATTTATTTAAACATTTTACTATCATCACACTCCTGTTTATTTATGTAAAAACTATTTAAATGACAGATAATTTATTTCTAAAATAACTACAGTTCAACACGATTGATCTGGACATCGGCGAACTAACTGCAGTTAATCGTTTCAAAAGACGTAGCGATGCGATTTAGGCTCTTGGTATTCACATTTATCAATCGGCTTTCATCCCAAACAACATGAATCCGGAAGCTGTTCGATAGAAATGTCGTCGAAGCGTATTCTCAACGAAACAGTTAAGTTTCTCAATAGTCACGATATAATGATATTATTGCACGTTACAATAAATTGGTTGAAAATAAAATGCATTAACTGACAACTATTATCGAAATCATTTAGATTTAATTCTATTCAGATCCTATTGAATTTAAGTTGTACCGAAGCGCAGTTAACATAAATCTAAATACCAAATTTCGGGTGGACTTTGATCCATCGACTTTTAACGATCGAATGGCTTATAAAAAAAAAAAAAAAAATTTGAGCGAATGAAATTGTTCGGTAAAGGGAGAATCGGCCGACTGGAACTGACCCAACGACCGAGTTAGTCGCGGAGTTATCCAATTAAATTCACTGAGTTTCGGCCGACCATGAAATATTTTGGCTAATTTTAAGCCAAAACTCGATTTTACGATGCACTCGATGAATCGAATTCAGTCGGACAATAGTAATTACTACTCTGTGTGCACATGTGAACGAGCGACAAACCAGTAGTCGATACGTTCCGCGAATTCTATGATGCACGATACAGATCACTGCCATGCCCACTCAGCCTTGGATATTGGTATCGTACATAATACTGTAGTAGCTGTTAGCGATACAAGCGTGAAAGTTAGACGAAATTACATTATAAACCCAAGTTTGTTACTGGGGTTTAAATTTCAGATTCCAACTTCACAGGGTAGCACGCTTCCAGAATGGACAATGCTGGGGGCGTACAAAAATTGTTCTTATTTAGTAAAAAAAAAAGTTGTAACAGAAACTAAAATATTAATTCAATCGAAGCAATTTTGATAATAACCATCACGAACAGCGGTAACAATTGTATACAACATATTTGGCAGTAAAAGTGAATGCCCCGAGGAACTCGGTTCAATATACATCTGCTCTAGCAGCCTCTAGGCTTCTCGTAAATATTACAAGGCCACTTGTTCGAATGCTTATCAATGTCTGTTTTTTTCATCTTGCACTATCATATAAACCACGGCCTAAGTTATTGAATTATTAGTATGTTACACTTATTTTATTTCTGTTATTATTGTGGTATTTTTTTTTAAATTGGTGGTCAAGCTGAATACGACAGACTATACAGCAAGTCGAAAATTTGAGGTTATGTCAAGATGACAAAAACAGACTATACAGCAGTCCATTCTGAGTGCGTCTAGGGCGCTGTATTTACAGTGGTCAACGGATCTGTATCAGAGAGGGGCGCGCCCCTAGCGTTTACCGTTGTTGTACGCCAGGTTCCGGAGAGGAGCTTTGAAGTTGGCAGCTGCCTGCTGCTGGATCTGGTACGCCAGCGGGTGAATCTTAAAACCGTACAACCTGGGGAGGTTAGATTTAAAATTAATTACATTCCTTATTCTATGAGAACTTTTGTGCTTTGGAGGACACGTATAACAAAAGACCCCAGTTATCGTTACATGGCAGTCTTAAGCTTTGTCAGACGTCAAATTTCGACAAGGGGTTGGTTAAATTCTTCATCATGGCGCTTTAAAGCAAAGTAGAGTATGGTCTCCTTACGAAGTGATCCCTGTTCAACCCAAATTGAAAAGGTACCACCCATTTAATAGGCCCCTAGAGTTGCGTTGATGTTATGTATATTCCCCTGTACATAATACGAGGGGCGGCTGAAAAGTTCTGAGCCTAGGGCATTAAAAGTGTAGATAAAGATCTAAATACAATTTATTTTTCA
>DWJZ01006289.1:0-13170 GCA_018249125.1 Asbolis capucinus
AGTAACTGGACTATAAAAAAATGTTTTTTTTTTTTCGAAATCGATTAATGTTTTGTCTGTCACGATATTTTTTAGACCATTGACTATAGTCACACCTTTAGTGGCCTATTAACCTATTAACATGAAATTAGTTATCCTGTCCTGTCCTAAAATATGTAAGTTGTCATTGACAATACCAATAATTCCAAACGTCAGAGTGGGTGAAATGAAAGGTACTGTGTGTCATATTTTTAATATTTTGTGATCTAATGTACATATTTCAGATGCATTTAATTTTCAAATAATAGCTTTCTACACTCCTTCTTCATAGAAACTTTAATTGTGCCGAATTTCATAGTCCTTCATCTGCGTAAGTTTTGTAAAAAGTTTTTGTTTTATGTAATAATATGAAATGACCCTAACAAATTTTATGCACGCTAATTGCTCCAAGATGGGTGACAGAAGAAGAAGGGAATAGGAAAAACTAAATGACAGGGAAAAAGGGCGGTAGACCTGGCTCTCAAGCCCTGGGGAACACGATGTGACGTTTAGCGGCTGACTCAACAGAGAGGTGGCTGCCCAAACGAGCTTCACGAAATAATAATAATACCAGAAACTATAATATCTCATAATTACAATAATTATAATAAAACTGTAAAGGGGGTCAATTGTGTACACTAAAAATGAACTAAAAAATAATTCAAAGGCATACAAGCAACAGAATCCAAAAAAATTTTTTTTTGTTTGTCTGACTGTTGTTTGCCTTTAACACAAAATCTACTGCACATATTTTGATGAAACGTGTTTTGTTATAAGATATTAGCCCTCGGCAGCATATACGCTATAATTTATTTTGATTACATGACATAGAACCCTAGCAGCATCACACCACAACCCCTCAGGAAAAGTTGTTCTACGTATAAGCATTTTCTGATGACATAAGAAAAAAGATTATATATTAACCTGGAAAATATACACAAATTGTCCTGGTACCCTAGCTGGTTTTTCCGAAGCGAGGGCAAAATTGTTAATTTATTTATGAATGGAAGTGATACGGACAGATATCGTTATAAATACAGGTATGAGTTTATAAGATGTTTGTAGGCGGGATCGATTTAACTTGTTTACTCACCGTCTGTACCCTCGATATAGAGAACCGCATTTTGAATATATCAAAATAGAGTTTGTAAACTACATCATGTAGGATAACTCGTATCCTTACTTATACATGCAAAAGTAACTCTGTCTGTCTGTTTTAAACCTGAACTACTGAATTGATTTCGATGAAACTTCAAGTGGAATAGAACTTGAGAAAAAATATAGGTGTCTCTTCATCGCGACAAAAAGCTTAAAGGGGATGAATCTATACTAAAAATAAAATTGTAACGGGTTAATCCTGTACATTAAGTATGTTTTGAAAATTTTGATGTACGGAAGCTTTATCAGTATAGAGATTGAAACATTTTTTTATTGATTGTCTGTCTGTCTGTCAGTTCGAGCTTCACGTAAAACCGAAATGGAAATGGGTCGAAATACATTGGGATAAATCTAGGTTTTTTCAAATTTATATTTTCATATATCAAAACATAATTCGATGTCCACCAGAAATGGCACAATGATCCAAATTTGGTATAATTTAATAACTGTTTGATAATTAAATTGTACATATCACCTTGTATTAAATAAAATATATGGTAAAAAGTGATAATAATACATATATTATATATAAGTATCCTACAAAAATTATAAATGCAAAAGTTTGTGAAGATGGATGGATAGATGTTTGTTACTCTTTCATCCAAATATATTAAACTGATCTGAATGAAATTCGCACAGAGAGAGAGAGTTTAGTGTAACATAAAGGCGCTATTTTATCAACTCACCATGCGGGCGAAGTGGCGGGCAGAGACTAGTTTTTAAAATATTAATAAAAAAGTAAAAGTAATAATAAAATCACGTCTCGGACATAATTCAATATTATTTTATATAAATAAATAATAATAATCTTATCAGTTATTCATCTCACACAGCAGAGAAACCTTTCGTAGGGCAATATTTATACGTACAGAGTCATACGCGTGCAGCATTCGTATTTCTTTTATTGCGGTTCCGTACAAGGCAGGCTATAATTTTCTATGATATATGATTTTATACATGATCTATGAACATACTGGGGAATGCTTCATAATAGAAACAAATGTATTATTTTCTTTAAATGGAGGACTGGACAGTGGTCACATTCATAACAAGTTGCGCTCGTGACGTTGAATTTTACGAAAAAACATTGTTCAATTGATATATTTCACAATAAGTTATATGTATGTGTTTTATAATTCTAACTTGGGTTGGCCACTTAACTCTTCACCGCATTGGAGCAGCGTGGTCAAGTATGCTCTAGGCCTCAGCACGAGGGGAGACACGACCCAGCAGTTTCTGTTGTTAATTGAAGCAATAACATTTATGAGTTTTCTTTATAAATTTATAGCTACAAGCGCTCGAAGTGTTATTATTTTATTGTGAGTAGTAACCATAAAGTTATCTTACTAACTGCGCCAATGCTGATTACTGTCTAATTGTATGATATAAAACAGGGATCGGCAACCTGCGGTCCGCGGTTCGCATGCAGTGCGTACGCCATTGTGGCCATCATAGACTCCTATTACAGGACGCAACTTGACGTTTCTTGTGATCCTCCAGAGGACGGTACATGAAATGTAGCCCTCTTATAAAAAGGTTGCCGACCGCGTGGTATAAACCATGGGCAGATGTTTCATAGACCAATCATTATGATTGGACTAGCAGATCAACGTGAATACGATATGCGTGTCTTCAGATTCCGATGGATAGCCGTTTATAATAAGAATTACTTATACCGACTTTTAGCCACATTTTTAATAGATGAATAAAAAAAAAAATACATTTATTTACATAAATTTATTTCTTTTATTATGTTACTCAAGTTTTCGAAAGCTTTAATGTTAAGATAATAATTGTAAAACTTGCAATTGGAAAACGAAAGTGGGCGTGTAATAAGGAAGAGCGATCAAACGGTAGTTAGTTCGTCCTAGAAACCGAAGTATGCGAACTAGCCTTCCGTGTAAGTTTCTGTGGAGAATTCGATAAATCCGATCGTATCTTTGAAGAAATTCGTTCAATAAATCTGATCTAATCTCCTTGTAGGGCTGTCAACTTGAAGCTTTTTGAAACATTAAAAATGTGTCAATTTAAAATAATAACATAAATAATGTAAAAAATTTAACATGTTTTCTTATATTATTTTCGTACATATGTACGTATTTTGTATGTATGTACATCTTATGTTATGACTGTATACCGATATTAACATTTATTGAGATATCCACTACCGATTTTTAGAATACCTCAGTGACAGTTAAGTTAAAAATATGTATGCTTAGGATTTTTTGAGATTAGGTAGTAATAATCGAAAAATTATAGTTTAATTTTCGATTTTTCAACTTAAATTTCAATTAAAATAATGCAAAAACTTAACTCAACTCAAGCTTACTTGGATTAGTTTCAACCGATTATTAGTCAACATTTCAGCAAGGGTCTCTCCCTGTGACTGATGTGGTCTAGAGCATACTCCACCACGCTGCTCCAGTGCGGATTGGTAGAGGGGAGCCTACTTCCTACCTACTTCAATATAAACCACAGTTCGGACAATGCGGTTTGAACGTCATTGTGGTAGAACACAGACTATTTTTCAACTACAGTAACCATGTTAGAATTAAATTATCACATTATATTATTGTAATTTATTAAAAATATTTAAATTAATAACCAATGAATATATAGAAGGTGGCAACCCTACAACTGACAATTACTTGCGAGCACCGATTGTAGTTTCTAATCCTACTTTTTCTATTCACTTTGAAAAATTAATCTCAACCGGAACAGGTTTAAACAGCTTATAGTTCTTGCGTCTGCCCAAGCTTATTAGGAAAGGATAATCGAAGTTTTAATATGACATAATAATATTTTCACTGTCTTATTATATACATACATATACTATATTTTATCATATTTTACATATTACGAAGAATTCTTGTATATTTAATCAATATAAAACACATATCAAAATTGGAAACTAAAAGGTTTTTTAATCTAGAATTCGATTAAGTGAAGTTTAATTTTCGAAAAACGTTATCGTGTAATTTTGCGAAAGAATATAGAACCTTGTCACAATATCTACTTCACAACTACATCACACAACTATCTGCGAAATTTGTAAATGTATTACATATAATCTTTTAGCTTAGCTTTAAATATTTTAGCTGTAAGTTTTCTTCTGTAGTAATTAAATAAATTTACCAGTTTGGAGTAGACACACGGTTTGGAGTAGAACAAAGAAAGATTTAAAGCTCTGCAACTTCTCCCAGCTTTTTCACTCCATAACGTTTAGAGGAAAACCACGAAATAATCTCTTCGAATCACCTTTGTATATCAATCAGAGAAAGCTAAAAAATATTGAGCAGATAATGAAGTAACTGCGAAAATAGGAATGCAATGCAACGCAATGCAACACAATGAAACGCAATGCAACGTAATGAAATGCAATGCAATGCAAGCCACTTTTACTTGCAGCTTCACTTAACTAATTCCATACACTTCCAATGTTTACGCACTCGATGCAAATATAGTCATTTTCATTGAAGTCGCGTAGTAATGTAATTGCAATAGGTTCTGTCTACATACAATAGAATACAACTAACTAGACTGAGTATTCGATTATCAACCTTTCTGCCATGTATGTATATAGATCTGCAATTCGCGTATAACGTGATTCATACATCCTATTGCTGGCAGGAGTTAATTTTCATGCCTTTGCAAGCTTGATGATTCAAATTGGCAGTATGTTTGATAATCAAAAAGGTATATTACAGTTTAAAAGATTGTTAAATGCTGATGCATAGTTGTGATAAGTTAAAATTTAAAAATAAAAAAAGGCACTAATATGATTAAAAATAAAATTACTAAGTGTTATTAAAAGGATCAAACCATTTTTATTATGATATAAAAGTTTCTCGCGAACAAACTTGCGTCTTCATCGTTTTGTGACAGTTGATTTAATTTATATAAATTCAATTTGCTGAAGAAACTTTCACTAGTACGAAAAACTAAAAATAGATAAAATGGTTTTATAAATGGCAATGTTATTTTTACATCTTTTTAAGGAAAATGTTATCGTTTAAGTAGCCTATTCATTTATTTTATTAATTTCTTGAGGCCTTAAGAATACTTACTCCTAAGTTATAATCGAATTGAAATAAACCTTATTGTCTCTTCTCTTAGTTTTAAAATGCCTTATGAAATTGCGTTGCTTGCTTAATAATTTATTTGGAGGCTCATTGGACCCTAATTTTCAATCTAAAAGTTGAATGCCTGTCGGCGAGAAGGCGATCTTGGAAATAAAACTTAAAAATTTCCTGGGATTCTTAAAACCTTACGTTATAGTATTTTGTAAAGCGGTCCTGGTTGTTATCGATAGATAGCAAATCGTTAAGCTTTGTCGGAGGCTTTCTTATGGTAGGTATAAAAACTTCCGAGACTAGTGTTGGCCAATAACCCTTCCACCAATCCGCATTGGAGTGGAGCCTGCTCCAGATCTCCTCAAGTTGCCTCAGCAGTGGGCCATCAATAGTTTCGATCCCTTAAGATAGTAAACATGATTTAATAACACAAAACAACGATACCCTAAGGGTTGGTACGTCAAAGTCACGCACTAAAAGTTTTGGAGAATTTGTAAGTTTGTTCGTGTAATCTTAATGAACCTTTAAGAATTTAATTATTGTTTGAAGCAATGTCGTGACGAAAACTTCATCTATGTTAATAATATTATTGATTATAAAGGGTAAATATTTATTTTGTTTGTTTATTTCAGGAGAAAAGGCTCAGAAAAACTGAGCTGATTTGAAAAATTAGTTTATCATTAAAATCGTACACTATCCCCGATGAACACAGAAGATATAATATTTTCAAAAACGTTAGGCGTTCGTATGAAAACTTAATGTAACCCAACTTATATAAAACTATAAAGAAATCCTTATATCGCGAACGCTGCGTAAATTAATGACAATACAGCAGTGAGCAGTTTTATAGAGGACATATTGATGTCCTCACGTCCTCCTAGATATAGACTCACAAGTCTGCGAAACCATATGTCTTAGTGTTACAGATATTTCACAATAACTACTTTTTTCTTCCCAAGCGAAGCGAGGGCAGTTTCTAGTATATTATAAACTTATATTTATGGCAGAATCCTAACTTCCGAGTTCTATACAAAAAAAAATCGAAATTACCAATAATCTCTATGATGTAATACCGTAAAAGACGTAATCGCTCTATAGAAAGTGATCTCGTATGAATTTCGTTACACGTTACAAAAACCGCACCATGTACGGCCACCTTGCAATACCAGCCATAGCTCACTCCTTAAAAGTATTATGAAATGTGCGAGAGCAGAAGTTCAATTTTTCTCATAGACAATCGAAGACAGACGCCAATCGTTCCCAGACTAGCAATTGAATTTTTCTTCACGTCCTTTCCGGGTTCCTGGGTTCCTACGTACGACGAATTACAAAGGTACTGTCTCTACAAGTGTTCACCGTCTAAGTTAAGCATCAGCGAACGTGGTTGGAAGATGCGTGATCATTAGAATATGTCTTTAGAAAGAAGCTCTCTTAGACCGTCGACAAATGTTGAGATGTCTCGCTAATTAAGACATCAGCTAGTGCAGTTATAACATAAGAGACCGTAAACGAAATGAAAACTGTATATTTCATGATAGGAACCAATAGCTCACTTAACGAAAGTCAAAATTTAACAATACAATGTCGCTACATGAAAAAAATTCATGAGCATTTTTGCGGTTGCAGATTAGGTGAAGCAGCCGTGGTTCGTATCGTCACATACCAAATTGTATTGAGGGGGCCTGGGAGCCTGGTAAACAATTCTGACACCTGAGGATTATAGTATTATCCGCTCTGCCAAAAGCCAAAGTCGAAAATAATCTATTAACTGTAGGTATTTTCAATACACTATGAACGTAATTTTTTTTTTATCTACCACCGTTTCGGAAACGTACTATAATAAAGAGGATTCTCTGCATTGGAGAGTATGCTCTAGGCCTCCTCAGTTATGAGGAAACCCGTTCTCATTGGATTGAAATAATCAATTTCCTGGCACACTCGTGTAACAACATCAAACCAGACATTCACAAACTGTAAATTATTACCGTTTTAATTATACTTGAATAACGATACCTAGAGGCACTAATTTATCAGATTTGATCATGGGTGTGGTGATTTCTGTTGTGCAAAATGAATACTAAATGAAGCATTGTATAGAATGAAAGTTTAGCTCGAATAGCTTAATAGCACATGCAACGACGGTATCAGTAAGCGCTAAGTGATAACCAAGCAAATTCTATACATTACTTCTTATAAACTAAGGCCCGCCTGCGGTTTCTCCTGCGTGTTATGTTGATAAAAAGTAGTCTTTGTGTTATTTCATACTATAATCTATCCCTGTGTCAAATTTGATTCTGATCCGTTCAGTAGTTTTTGCGTGAAGGAGTTACAAAAATCCATCGTATCATACTTCGTATTTATAAATTAGTAGGGTCTGTAATTTTTAGTAAAGAATAGAAGGTGAAACATAAGCCTATGATTATTGTTATTTTTGTCGGTTTGTATGTATATTAGATTATCAGTATCTTTACGAAAAAGATGTGTGAAAGATAGAAACAACTAGTGTTGTCTTTTCAGGTTTACGACAAATTGAAGAAGGATGTTAATACATGTGTAAAAAAAATATTTCATGAAATTTCACAAGATTTTCAGAAATTTATAGTTTATTTCACTGAGTTTTCACTCTGTCTACCTGGTAATAAAGTGGTTTTTCGCAAGTCGACATCTCTAATGTCCGCCGGCTGCACCAGTTTACATTCAACGCTGTAGAAAGCTGAACGACAGGAAACAACCTTTCCAGACGACCTTTGGCCGATATACTCGTACCTCTGATACGACCCTAGAACAGTGTATCTCAAAGTCATCCAGAGGTACCAGGGAATATGGGATTCTTGATGGACTAGCTTGATGTGAAAAAAACCAGGATTCCCAAATTATGAATGGGACTTCATTAAAATTTATCTCATTTTGAGAGTGAATAATAAAACTTTCTTGGTTTTCTTATCAATATAGACTGAAAGTGTATTTTGAAAAATCCTGGAAGCAAAAGAGTTCCAAATTTCTTCTGTTTCTCCCCGTCGTTGAGTTAGTTAGATCCTTCTTCCCATACTTCTGTCATCCGTCCCGAAGTGGAATGTTGTTTGTGTATAATAAATCCTGGTTCCTTTGTCTCTGTCTCCTTCCCGGTGTGCGGGTGATTATTGACAGGCTGTATTTTAGTGCAAAATATTATAAGTAGAAAAAATAATTACGAGACATTAAGAAAAATATTGAAAGTCTTTCCGAAGAAAAAATTGAGAACCTCTGACCTACAAGATACGTGAAAATCGCTACCATTTCTCTATGATAAAGTTTTGGACGTGAATAATTTCCTTGAATATCATTGTAAATGTAGGCGTGATCATCGGTCACGTATCGGCCTAAGTTATAACCCGAGAATGAAATAAATCTAGCTTTACATTACATTGCTGCTTTGTTGTACAACACATAGACCTCCCACGCAGCAATGGAGTAATACGAAGCGCTTACACAACTCCCTCGATTTAAGAAGCGGAGTCGTAATGAAGTTACCATGTTTTCATTTACGAATACCTTACATATGTTAAATCTGTTACTGATCTCTTTCTGTTGAAAATATTTGGGAAGTTTGGTCTTGGTTTTTAGTAGACAATAAAGGAAGACAGATCCTGGTGGCCAGAGTAGCGTTAATCGGAGGCCTAAGTTCAACAATGGACGTTGAAAGGCCGATGGTTGTATATCTAAGCGTTTTTGCGCGCTAATCTCAAAAATAGCTAAAGTGTTTGGTTGCGGTTTTCACTGTTATTTTGGGATACACTTTTGTTAATGTTTATTTATATCGGTATTCAATTTAACGAATTTCGACTATATTAAAGGAAAGTAAGGGCTGAACTAGTGCTACTTATTTGATAAATATGAAAGTTTATGAGGATGGATGGATGCATGGATTTATGGATGGATAGATTATTATTACTCTTGACGCAAAAATCACTACAGATCTGAATGAAATTGAGCTCGGGGTTAGATTATAATCTGGAATAATATACATACTACTTATTATCAAAATACCAGGCGGCCGAAGCCGCGGGCGAACCCTAGTATAAAATAATTCTCCTCGGTGAACTTAACACAATCCCAGTGTTTCAAATTAAATTTATTGACGAAACGCTCTAAAGAAACGAATATTATTTATAGATATAAAGCAATTCCATCATTCGCCACGAGAATGTTGCTTCACGCTCATTCAAATTCGTTGCGGTTTAAACTGTTTGCGGTATATTGTCAAAACGTACTGTAATACTTCGTGCGTAAACAATTACAGAGCAATATACAAATTTTAATATATTCCAACAAAAAATTAATACTTTGGCAAGGTCGGTATTGAAAATACTATGTTTTTGCTACTTGTATTACGTATAGTATTCAAGCTTTTTACGGTCAAGTTTTGGCCACAGCCCTGTTGTTAAGCTGAGTAGTTATTTATACAGAGTATTAACTTTTTTTGGGTCTTAAATTTGTGTTAATAGTAGGCTTACTGAATAATAATGGCATTTACCCATAATAAGTCTTAACTATGAGTCTTTCCTCATAATATAAAGTTCCAACTAGACCATATTCTACGATGGTCAATTGTCGAATAATGGAAGGAACCCAACCCAAGTCTTGGATGTTTTTATGCCTCCTGAAGGCCTCTAAAAACGTCTATGTGCTCAAGTATGATGAAGGTGTCTTAAGGACAAAAGTGAATACGTTTCTTCTAAGTTAATGCGCGTTACCATCTAAGAATATATCGCCACTTACCATCAGGTGGGATTGTTAAGTGAGTATAATATCTGAAAAAGGCTTAATAGTTATCTGAAAATTTATCTACTTAGCGTGTCCTTTGAAGCATGGAAAAGATGAAAAAAGAATTTCACTATCGATAATCATCAAAATCCTTCAAAATAACAGTAATTGTATTTAACAGTTAAAGGTTGGCAGTTGAGCCAATACGTCGGGAATTCCGATCTCAAGAATTATGAATGGAATAATTGATGATGAAAAAGCCCGCGAAACCCGTTCTGCCAGTCGCAGGGAACGTAATATTTGAAGCGAGAAATAACGCCAGGTATTGGCGACGGTTAGTGGAAAAAACTTTAACATCCGTGTCGTACCGGGTACAATCGCGCTCAACTGCATACATATGAATGCCCCGGGACATTAATGTCCCAAAATTATTACACGGTTCGAAAAAAATCCCAAATACCAAGGGAGCTGTTTTACCCGGAGTTGGAAAAAAACTTACACATGTTAACACTACTGACACAACTCAGAATCGACCCTGTGTCGGACAGCGGGTCACTACCAAATACAAATCTACTACATAGTCCAAGCATGTTGAATTGGTAATACAATTTTTAATCTAATGAAAATGATTTGATCGCAGCTGTTTTTTCTATTTACAAAAAACTCGTTAAATATGTTTATCACGAAACACACCCATTACAAACAACCTTGGGAGATAACATGGGTACTAAGATTAGCCATAGCAGCTTATGGAACCACCTTCCAACAGTTTAATATCCTGAGAACATTAATCTGGATACATAAGATTAATCGTAGTGGCTTGTTAGATCCTCACACAGCGAATAATATTACCCGGACATTATTGTCCCGGGACCGAATAGACATGAGACCGCGACTGTACCCATTGTCGTCGTAAAAACGTGTGACACGTAGCCCGCCGGCTAAGATGATCCTAACTTTATGATAGCCCCATTTTGATGGTCGCGCCTTTGAAATAAAAATAAAAATTAACTCCATAATATTTTTATGGCCACGTTCTTTGAAACATAAAACAGTGTTATCGAATTACATATACTTAAAGTATTTTTCAATAGAAATTGACAATCATTGTAAACAAATTTATTATTGCATCGCGGGACCTAGCCATAAGGTTAAATTTTTATTGCGAGTTAGATTTTATAATTATTTTATTGTTTCAGTAGCTAACGTTACAAACTTTCTGTCACTTTAGAATTCACAAATATTGTGTTTATATTTTAAAAAGCTAAGGTGTTGATGTATGTAAGTACGATACAAGTAAAACTCTCAACATATCTAAGAATTTGTCATTCACTTTGTCTAAGAGTTTTCGGAAAATTATTGAATTTATGATGTTCAAATTATATGTCATATGTAACTGATGGGAATTAGTAATGCTGAGAATTCAATAACGTAGTAGTTCTAAAAATAAACATCATTTCGCATAAACTAATTGCATATATTCCGGAATCAGCGGCCACCGGCAATAATTATTTAAATGACCCAGAAGTATTGTTTGCTAGATTCTATTGAAAGGGACTTTGAACACCATTGTCCCATTACCATATTTACAATCTGTGACTAATACAGACACATATGATTAATCGATTACAACACACAGTGAAAGTATAAGTTAATGATCATTAAAAGAGGACTTACAGACATAGTATAAAGAGGATAATAAGGAGTTACAATTTTGCACAATCATTAATTGTGATCAGTTACTCATAATGCCAGCTTGAATTAAATAAACAAATACACACATCATTCATCCTCATACAGCCGACCAGGATTGCTTGTATCGTGGGTGTATCGTAGTAATAACACAAAAAGATCGACAGCCGGGAACAAACGTTCATCTGCCCCAGAATCAAACGTGGGTCCCTTGCAGAGTCATTATTATGCTACAGGGCCGCTCAATAGTAGAGTAGCCTTTCTCCTTAACTCTCTTTTATCAAGATTAGCGTTACTAATACTAAGGCTATTTATTTTGTGCAAATTAAATGAATCAGTGGGGTTTTAATTAACATGGAGTGTTATCAGTTGGGCGTTGGACTTTTAATCAGCTTAGGAGTTTGTTGCAACTAATTTGCATACTTTAACAATTACTAGCAACATTCTTTCTAAGGTCGTCGGTCATCGTGATTTTGTACTGGCTGGAAATGTCTTGCGGCCGAACATAAATAATGGGCATAGTTTATAGGAAGTGTTAAAGGAAACTCACAAATTGTGTCTATCTTAACATATACTAACATAGCCTTAGGTGGTGAATAGATGTTAACATATCATATGTTTTTAAGGTAAATAAATGTTCTGTTGTGGGTGTTTTTGTGATGTGTTTATTTGACATAATCCTATAGCACTTTTTGAATAAAGAAACTAAAAAAACAATACTAGTAGATCCATCAAACTTAGTTTTGCTCAAAACTAAAAAGATTAGAACATTAGATTTGTTTATGACTATCCGGCATTTGTTTCAACGCATCAACTCATCAACCGAATTTTCGATCGACATAATTTTGTTACCAAAACTTCTTCGAAAAATTCTGAATAAAGTTGCTAATGACATCAGTGCTCTATCTCCTACCATTTCAGAATTCATGAAGGACAAGCAAACAAACATTAATTTTTATTTACATAGAAAACACTAATCTTAATTAATAAATTCATTGGATATAATTATCTACAATTGATAAAAAGGTGTTTTTAATGTTGTTTATCAGACTTTTTTCAAGGGATACATGATCGAAAATTCTTGAACTACCTGGGCTGTGCCCTTGTAAGACAGCTAAGGTTACCCAAAAAATTGGTCGAAAAAAAAATGAGGCAGGTACCTGGATGGAGCAAAATGGATGTAAAATTCTAATATCCGATATATTATTGGGTTGGTTTCTTAGTAACCTTTTATTTCCCCAATCCTTTATTTTGCACGTCTCTGGAATTTGTGAGTTCATTAACAAAGTGAACTCATAAATTCCCTAATAAGTTAAAGGAATTTATTAGATTCTTGCCAATAACAATTTAATATATTTTTGTATAAATACCTGTGAGGGATTTTGGGTTCGATTCCCGCCACAGTTATAGAGATACGAGGGTCAAACTGAAAGTTCTTAGAAAATCAAAAACTAAGTAAACTAACAAGTTATTGATTTTATTATAA
>DWJZ01006290.1:0-13169 GCA_018249125.1 Asbolis capucinus
TATCGATATCAGATATTTAACATAATTAATTGTATAGGGAGGTGGGGTCGTGGGTTCTATTCCCACCCAGGACAAACTTTTCTGTGTTGAACACGAATGTTTGTTCTGTGTGTCTGGTTGTAAAAATATCTATGTATTTTTATGTGCACGTTTATCAGTTCATCACGTTACAAGCTTATTTGGGGTCAGATGGTCGTGTGCGAATTGTCCAAAATATATATAAGTATGCTTGAAATAATTAGTATCTCATGATTTCAAATTCGAATAAAATGTTTTGAGTAATTTTTGTAGTATATTTAAATAGCATATGACAGTGCCATCTGTTTGCCTTTGTAGATAATTCTTAGTTAAAGATTTTCAGATAAGAACCTATACCTATATATTGATTTTGTATTGGATTGAGTTTAATGTTGCGGCGGTGTTCATACATAACCGATGATAATGAGTTTAATGTGCATTTAAGGAAAATATGTATGTTATTCAACTGTTTAGTTATTTTTTTAATATTTCCATTTAATTAACAACAAAATATTAAGAAATGCAATAAGTCAAAGAAGTAATATGTCGCTTCATTGAGCACAATATAGACGTTTGCTGGACCTCGAAGGTACGTTTCGTGGAACTAACCTCTTATACGGCAGATTGTTAGGAATTTTTTTAGATACCAGCTGCACTCGGCACGCGTTGTTACGTATCAGTCCATCAGACTATGTGTTGGATCAATATAATTTTGATACCAAAACCTTTTCCATAGAATTTTGAACAAACTTGCTAAAGATATCAGAGCTAACCCCTACCATTTCAAAGTGTATAATTCATTAATATTTTTTCTTATGTGCATTTTATCGAAACTCATAGTGAAGGTACTACGTAGTTATTGCCTGTGGCTTCTTTGTCTTATTTCAGATATTAATCTATTCCTGTTAAAATTTCATTCAATTCCGTTTTTGCGTGAAAAAGTAAAAAAAAAGAGTATATTCGTGTTCTGTCCGCAGCAATAACCATTAATTCGGTCATCTATCCATCCATCCTTGCTCACAAACTTTCACATTAATAATAATCAAATTATCACACATCGTACGATCACACACATTCCTACTAAAATATAAGACAGTATTTTTAAAAGTTAATTTCATTGCAACAAGAATGTCGCAAGTAATGAGTTCTAGATTTTCTTAATGGAAGCAATATAACCGCTACAAAGTTTATCAGACAGCTTTTTAATCCAACAACTTAGGAAAGATGGGGCTATAATTTCTTTAACGACTTCCTGTAACGTTAAGTTGCCAGTTTAATTATTATTATAGTCAGTTAATTATATCATAAATGACCTTTCGTAATAAATAAACTTTTCATAATATGTACTGAGAAAATCCTAAATTAAGTTTAAACTGCTAAAATGATGTATTTAATATAATCGAAAATTGCTTTTTGTAGCATGGAATATACTCAGCGAGGAAAATTATAACGGCCGAATCCTTAAGCACTAAAATTGAAAAGAGTTGTTATAGATTTGCTTTGAACTAAGAACAGTTATAAATTTAATCTTAACTTAAATTAAAGACATTAATTTCATTTGTTTGTTATTAACCTTAATATATAAAAATGTCTTTCATATGTGACCAGCAAAGTTGGTTTGAAACAGCGGTTGGTATAAAAGTGACCGCTAGTGGAACAAATATCTTGAACACTTCTGTGCTACGGAATAATAAATAAATAAATATCTTTGGACAAGTCACACACGGCCACCTGATCCCAAATTAAGCGTTAGCTTGAGCTGTGGTGATCAGACAACTGATAAGTATACATATATATATATATATATTAAATACATATTTATATAGATATTTTTGACACCCAGACGCACAGAACAAACATTCCTGCTCGTCACAGAAAAATCTGAGCTAGGTGGGATTCGAGCCCACGACCTTCGGTATAGTCAGGTTCACTAACCACTGGACCAAGAAGCCTGTACACCTAAGCTGGAGGTGAAATCCATGTATAGTATCATGAGCAGACGCCAATGGTACAGTCCATGTAACTGACGAGCGATTTCTGCGTTTTTTTACCCGTTTTACTCTGCATTTTTAAAGAAGAGTAATGTTTTTCCATCATATGCACGTATGTACGGATGTGTATATGTTCACTTCTTTCGCATACCCTAGAGCCTAAACGGCTGAACAGATCCTCTTAATATTATAAATGCAAAAGTTTACGGGCATGGATGGATATTAACTACAGAACCGATCTGAATGAAATTTGGCACTGACATGATTTACAATCTGGAATAAAACAGGCTACTTCTTTCAGTGTACCTACGCGGGCGAAGCGGGTGATTTCGTCAGAATTAAGTAGTATAATAGGTTCCATATTTGAATTCTCAAAATAGGAGCTGGCAAGTGAAAAAAGGGGGATAGGTTTTTTTGTCACCAATTCACAAATATATATATATATATAGATATTATATAACGTGTATATTTTAACACGAATTGTAAAATGCGTACCAATTTATATAGTGGTTATTTGTCGGAGTCAGGTTTTTGGTTTTTTATTCGTGCTGTTTGTTACTTTTGTATTCCCTTCGCTGATATTTCTTTCAAAATTGTCCTCTCAAAAAGATAATAAAGCTAGCAAAATCTTGATTCAGTGTAAAACCAGCAAAGGTTTACGGTGCAAGCGGCTATGACATCCGCAAGAGATAATGGTCACTTGTCAGCATGCAAGCCGTAACGCTACGACCATAGAACAAAGATTCCAATAGAAGTTATATTGTGAGGGACGGTATCATCCTCAACGCTGGATTCAAAGGGCTTAGGACTGGTCACAGTGGCACAGATTAGCACAGTGGCACAGATTAGCACAGTGGCACAGATTAGGCCTACAGCAGTGGACATTAAAAGGTTGGATGGATAGGGCATTCTTTACCTGCATGACTGGTCACTGCCTCTCTGCCAGAAACAACTGTGTTTTGGTTACAATCGGAGAACTAGCTCTATTTTTGTCTCCCGATTCATAGTCATCCCATTTCCCATTCTTCTTCTATCACTCATTCTGAAGCGTTTGTATTTGCGGCCCATTGCTACTGATCCTGATGCCAAGTTTTTTCTTAGTCCACCACTGTTTCAAAATCATGGTTGAGGAGTAGAAACGGCGTAAGAAACTATTCAACACATCTTTTAAATTAATATGAAATATTTACATACTATAAAAAAGTAAATAAATTTGTATTTTATGAACTACTTAGATTTAGATCCGGTACATTTATTTAAAGGTATGTAGATACACCTTACGTACTTCTTCTTTCTTTTTTCTTCATCTTCCTCGCACTTGCACTTGACCAAGCAATTTTATCACTTACCTTTTGGCCAATAACGCTTTGCATGGCCAGGAGCCATGAGCCAGGTTTATCACTTCCATCAGATAACCGGTCTGCTTATTCACTTACCTTGGATATCATAATACTTAAATGTTACGTTGGGATTAAGACCTGCTAGATGTTATCGATAGAACTGTGGAACTCTTGCTTTCTCAGACCGAAACCTATTTAATTACGAGCATATGCAAGCATTGTTCATTGTACTAATATGACGTATTCGAATAACGTTATGTTTCACACTGAAAATAAATTGTCGTGGTCCCTTGCTGTTCCACGACATGTGCTGAGTAACCTTTTACGGCATAATTTTGTCAACCAACTTTGTAATAACTTCTAGGATGACGGAATAAATCTTTTCTTTCTTTATTTTAACATCAATCGTGATTCAGTTTACTTTCACGTCACCCTGTGCCTGTCAGTGTCTACATGAACCTAAGACACGAATACAGAATTTGACGATGAAGATTTTAAACGTCACTGCCCTTGTGTATTTGTTCTATGACTCTGACGCTTGACAAACTAGTGCTGAATATAAGGGCAATGGCCGGCGGCGATATTGTCGTCCATTACGGATTGCGTCTGCAGTTAACAAAGTACCAGTAAACCCAGAACTGGTTTACATATACTACACTGAGACACCGGGATAGAGGGTTTAGTACGTCGTTCATTGTCGTATGTGAAGTTTGTTTTACCTCTGGATTTAATTACTGCCCCATTGTGAAGCGGTCATAGGCTGGTTTGTTTCGATTGTAAGCGGTCGAAGAAGTCGAGCAACAGCGGGCATACTTGGAGAGGGATGGGTGACCGTTTTGTTGGGCACGTAACGCAGTACGGGTTTTTACCACCCAGGAAGCGGATTATAACGCCCGCTCTGATTTATCATATTTTATGTCATACTATAACTGTTATGAAGTCTTTTAAGAACCCAGTAAACGCTTCCTTTTTGGGTTGGTCACCCTTTTGGTACTGCCCATGAGTAAAGGTTTACCCTCAATATTTAGTGAATTCCATACCAGTTTGTTGACCAAGGACATAAAAAGATGATTGGCCATTATAGTTTTCAAGCCATAAATAAATGAGCTTTATTAAACACTAGCTTGCGCCTGCGACTTCGTCCACGTGGAATAGTTACTTTGGGCTAACGCTAACTTTAACCCGCGACTTCGTTTCAGTCATACATGATTTTTGCAAAACTTTACCCATTTAAGCAGCGTACGCAGCGGAAGCTCTCAATAGGAAAAAATCCCCCCCATTTTGAAACATTCTTCATTGGTGCTCCGCTCCCATTTATCTCAGCATGATGATATATAGCCTATAGCCTTCCTCGATAAAAGGGCTATTTAACACTAAATGAGTTTTTCAAATTGGACCAACAGTTCCTGAGATTAGCGCGGTCACGCAAACAAACTCTTCAGTTTTATAACATTAGTATAGATTACTGGGCAGATACTAATTTGACATAATATATAAACGTTTGTTCTCGGACCATGACTTTTATAGTATATCGAAGTCATCTCCAATAGTAGTATTATCTTAATCCTCCAAGTAGGCTACATCTAACACAATTGTGATCATATATTTTTAATATACTATAAGCTATCGTTTTGTAAAATAGAATTGACAGATTCTTAAAAAAATATATATTCAACAATGCACACATTTTAGCATTGAACAGAAAAATATTATTTTTCTCATTAAACTGAGATTCAAGGAGGGACCCATTACTTCTAAGAGTTTTGTCATAATGTCTGAAAAAGGAATCACTAGAGGAAACAGTTCCGTCCTTTCAAAACCCCCTTCCTCTGGGGAAGGCCAACGGATTTGTGGAGGCAGGGATTTCGAAGAGAATATTAAGCTGTTGGAATCTTTTCATAAAACTTTATACAGTATATATTTTGAAAAATATTGTTTAATTTTTAAACCTTATCTATGTATCTCTACAAATATTATAAATGCGAAACTGTCTGATATTACGCTTTCGCGTCTAAAGCAATTTTAATGAAAATTGGTGCAGAAATAGGTCAGAATTTAAAAAAGAAAAGCTGCGTACTCGTGTGGATAGTTTATGTATTAAGCGTTCACTTTATAACATATCATTAAATTAGTTTTTCTCTGCTAGGTATTGTCATATGTCACTTAAACTGCCAACCGCTAAACACACGTACTTCGTGACAAATCACTTTATTATAATATTTTTGTGTTAACAAAATAAAAACTTTTTAAATAACAATAATTGATACAATACTAAAGATGAACAAGGTTTATTAAAAATATTTAAACATACAAGCTTTAATTATAGATCCCTAATACGAAGAAACACTTAAATTTTCATAACTGTGCTTTTAACCGTTAAGAAGTTCCCTTGTCTGGAGCCAAACCTGAACATCTTAGATCATGTTTTTCATAAAAATACCTTTTCATCGGGACGGAAGGCTTATGCACAATTTCAGCTCCGTACTGTAAGAGGAAGTTGATCTAATTAAGCTTGCAATATTTGTCCGTAACAAACAAATATAGAGATGAACTAATATACAAGCATACACTGCAAGTTATATAAAAGTTTGTAAAAAGTATATTTATTGAGCTCAATGATGCGTCAATATTGGGCTGAGGATAGCCATTACTGCTGCTGTTAGGTTGTTCTCAAACATGGAAAAACAAGAGATAATATAAAGTCGTATACTATATATTCAATAAGTATTTTAACATCGTTAAAATTAAAAGTAAAACACGACACAAAAAACTACTTTTAAAAGCAACCTACATCTCTTTGACAATTGTAAATGAGCTCATGACGTTCAATGACCTGACATATTTTTCGATCTGTACCCCAGAACTCCTCGATGAAGCATTTCAAACAAAGGAGCAGAAACAGACATATCAACTTAAAAAAAACATCGGGAGTTAAAACAGAAAATCAGTATATTAAATACCAAATCTTCTCATATACCAATCGAGTCACAAGATCTTGACATTTCGAAATACCACAGACAAAGCAAAACTCCATTATCCCGTTCAAAAGGAATCTCTTTCAAAGCATGTGTTTCCGGCCACTCGCGTCCCGCAGTCATTAAATACAACAGTCTTTACATAGCAAACGAAAAGGGTTGCTTGCTCATCGTAGTCATGACCGCATAAATCTTCTGCATTATAAATGGTTTGAGCTTCTACTCAAACGGGTAAAGGAAGAATTAATGGCTAAATTAATATACTTCCTTTCAATGACTTTCAAGAAAGGATTATCTGTCCAAACGGTCGAATATTTTTAATGAACAACATGGTAGCCTTTGACGTAAAAGAAACTGTGTCATCTTGTCCTTGAAAGTAATATTTTATCCAGAGTGCTATAGGCAACAGCTTAAGAGAGGGTACAGCATTTCTTGGCTGAAAGCATCGATGCCGTAGATAGAACTGATGGTTTGGTAGTGGTGGTTGGTACTGGAGATTTCCAGAACACATGCCACAGCCTAGCCAATCGACTACAAGCCTATTATGCCCACTACTGAACACGGGTCTCCTCTCATTTTGATGAGGCCTAGAGTATACTTAACCTGGCTACTCCAATGGGAATTGGTGAAAGGGTTACGCCACCTGAAGGCCACCGATATGGCTTAACGATTGCTATCTAACGATAACAACCGTGCCCAGCGGCTTTACATGTAGTCTGAAGCATGGAAGCGTTTATGATTTTTTGCCACTAGCGGTCACCCGTCCTCCTACCGACCGCGTCTGCTGTTGCTTAACTTTTGCGATTGCTTGGAATCGAAAGAAGTCGCAGAGCTATAAAAACTTAAGTCATTCATAAATTTATTACATTACATACTTTCTTTTAATGATGTTTTATATTAAATTCATCCGTTAATTAACTTAAGAATATTATAATATAATTTATTGAAACCTCCACTTGATGTCTATTCGTAGACATTAGATTAAACGCCACCTAACAAAGTTTATTCACCGAAGCAACTACAAACTTATAGGTTTCCTCGAGAATGGGAATTTTAGATTGCTTCCGAAACACTTTACCTACCTGGCGGCACAGCATTTGTCCGACAGAAGGAAATGTGGGTCGTTGAGTCGTAGAATAGCTCCCTATGTCGTTTGTCTCATTTCCTGTGTCGTTTGAGGCTGTTATTTAGGTTTAGGTTGAAACTAGCTCGTAAAGGTGCTGGAGTTACTCGTACTTGTTTCAAGCCGCCTTAGAAAGATTGTCACATCTGTTTTGTAGCTAGTAGACATACATCGGAAGGCACGATCGGTAAAATATGTATTTAATGTGTTGCTACCTGCTTATTATACAATTTGACACGTGCGTTCGATTCCCACCCAGGTCAAACTTTTCTGTGATGAGCAGGAATATTTGTTCTGTGTGTCTAGATTTATATACCTACATATATAAGTATGTATTTAAAATTATATATGCTTATCAGTTATCTGATCACCACGTAAGTTGTCCAAAGATTTATTTATTTGTTTGTTATTAATGTTAATTAGAACTGGTTTAAATGTTATTAGAATCTTAGATGTCATTAGGAAATTTTTATATAAAACGTAAACAGTAAGCAGTAAAGTACGTAATTGATTTTTGAGTAAATTCATTTCATGAAAGCTTCCGTGCTTCGGAGGGCACGTAAAGCCTTCGATCCCAGTTGTTAACATTGGATAGCACTCAGTAAGCCACGTCGAAGGACCTCAGGAGGCATACAAATATCAGACACTCGGGTTAGCCACTAACACCTTCACCAATCTGCAGCATTGGGGTAGAGTATGCTCTGGGCCTCGTCAGTATTAGGAGAGTTTCGTTCTCGTACGGTTGAAGACAAATTCATCAACATCCTCAGAAACCTTCGCATTTATAAAATTTGTTAGAAATATGGATAAAGCTAAATTTCATATAATTATTATACAATACTCGCTGATCGAGCAAACGTTGTTTTGACATATAAATTATTTCTAGGTAAATTTAATCGATATGGAGTGAAACATATTCATAGAAAATACGATAAATGATCAGTGAATGAATGAGCGGGATGAAAAATGATTGAATTAGAAAGAAAAGAAAGAAAGAAAGAAAACATTTATTTTGACGCTAAATAAAAAAAAATAAAAAAAAATAGAAAGAATCATCAGCGCCAAAAGAGGACCACACTCAATTAGAAAGTCATGAGCCACACATGACCCATAGCTACTGGTTTTCAGTGTGATCCCTTTTTCTTTCCGGCGCAGTTCGAACAAATATCTACAAATAAAAAAGGACAATATTAATATTAACTTGAATTACTTATGCATATAAATGGGTATTAAATTATAAAAAAAAATCAATACTGGGTTTATTACTATGCAATTACTAAAATTTTTATAAAAAAATAGGGGTTGGTGTTAGAAGGGTGAAAATTTAGGTTTGTATTTATTTAATGCTACTTTATAAAAAGATAAAAAAATAATGAAATTATCCAAAAATTCAAAGAAAATATTAGGGGTTGATCTTATCACTTAGGGGTATGAAAAATAGATCGTAGCCGATTCTCAGACCCTCTGAATATGCAAATAAAGTTTCATAAAAATCGGTCAAGCCGTTTCGGAGAAGTATGGAAACTAACATTGTGGCACGAGAATTTTATATATAAGATTTAAGAAAGAAGTTAATATTATACTAAAATATATCACTGTCAAAACTATAAGAGACTATATGTATCCATTTATCAAGTATAATCCAATACATCTCTACAAGCCTACATCCCGAACAAGTTACTAAAGGACCTAACCCTCTAATAATGGAAGGTTGCTAATATTTTAACCCTTCGCCCATTACGTGATCTTAGCTCACAGTTAGTCCTCTAGTTTTTCGCCGGTTTGGTTAAGTGACTGCTAAATTTCGCGAGCTTTTGTTAAATGTTAGATTTATGTATTTTTGCAGTTCGGTATCTTACATATCCCACCTCACATTTTATATCTTAGTGATCGTACTAATCCTAGTAACATCCTACTAATTATTATCCTTCAAATATTATAAATGTGGAAATTTCTGAAAATGTTTGGATATTTGTCTTTCCTTCACGTGGTAACCGTTGAACATGTTATGATGAAACTTGGCACATGGATAGACCACATCCAGGAAATGTACATAGGATTAATTATATCCCGGTTTTATCCCTTAGGATGATATGGACGTTTATATTCGATATTTTGTTTGTATAACCGCTGAACGCATTAAGATGTAACCTCGTGCACAGGCAGACCACATCCAGGAAATGTACATACGATTAATTATATTCCGGCTTTATCCCTTAGGATGATGTGGACGTTTATATTCGATATTTTGTTTGTATAACCACTGAACGCATTAAGATGTAACCTCGTGCACAGGCAGACCATACCCAGGAAATGATACAATTTACCCTGATTGTTTGTTTCCTAGAAAATCAGGTAGTTTATATGTTTGTAAATAAAACAGTGTTTAAACGGATTTAAATGAAACATACCACTTAAATATTTCCTGAATTATTATTAGATATGTCATCAGATTCTTAGTTTTTGAAAATAGGTTATCTTGGGATGAATAAACTTTTAAATTTTTTACAGTTTTTGAGTTGGGATAGAAGTTTGTTACGTTTTTATGCAAAAACTACTAAATACGTATATTGTAATTACAAACCTACATGTACTAACATGCACTATGAAAAGACGAGACTGAAATTCCACTTTGTTTTCAAAACTAAATTGCCTTTATTCATACAATAAGTACCGTTTGTTCTATAAATGTATGTATAGTAGCCGAATTCGAACCCTTTGATTGTAAATCGTGGGTACTTTCATACAAAGCGAGCGAGAATTTGATATGATCAAACCAGATAGTTTAGATTCATGGAAAGTTTGATGTAAGTAGGCACTTATCAGGCAATTCTGATATCTTAACTTAGTTTCATAAACTTTGAAGGTTGGCAGCCATGTTCGATTGTTTAGAAGACGTGATATTAATGACTTTTTGATAGTACGTAGTTGTTTATTAGCTGGTTTCAACACGGTAGTATTTAGCTAGAAAATATTTATAAACATTACTGAATACAGTTCTGCCCACATATTGAGGAGGCCTAGAACATAGTCCACCAAAGCTGCTTTGATGGGGATTGGTGGAGGGGTTAGTAGCCAATATAAGTGTCAGAAATTTTTGTGTCGGCTGAAGGATCTGACGTGACTTGATTGCTACCTAGCGATAACAAACAAGACCAACGGCTTTACGTGCCCTTGGAAGCACGGAAACTATCGTGAAATTATTGGCACTAGCGGTCACCCATCCTCTTGCTGACCGCGCTCTCTGTTGTTTAACTTTTACAATCACCTACATTCGAAACAAGCCAGGCTATGATAGCTTGTGACGATGAAGTATTTAGTTAGGTTTGTATGACAAAGTCATTGTCTTGTTTTCGTACATGTTACTATGAGTTTGAAGTGCCTTGTGTTAAGTTGTTTGGTTGCCTGTGATTGGACTGCAAAACCAATATACTAGATATTTTGAATAAGTTGTTTAGAGGTTCATTCGTCTAATATCCCTAGGGATATAATCATCCCACTAAAAATCGATTTAGGCAAAAAAAGGGGAATTGTATTATTTTGCCCTAAATTGTATCGTCTCCTACACTGACATCGAATTGTGTCGTGACATCACTACACATAATATTCCCCTTTGTTATAATTCGCTGACTGTCAGATGTGTTCAACCGTGACTTTATTCGCTTAATAAGGTTCAAGGAAATGACAGAGATTTCTGTGCTACAATGCAGAAATAGAACTATCGTATCATATGTAACATGATAATCACGTAGCATGAACGAAAACTTTAGTAACAATCCTTCGTCGTAAACACACCGGTCGGTACGTCGCGTTTCGCCACGTCCTTCATTATCCGTACTTCGAAGAAATGGAATAAGTTTCCCGCGTCGGTATTTCTCTTTGATTATGATGTAAATGTCTTCAAGCCAAGAGTGCATAGGCTTTACTAAGTTAGTGCGCTTCACCATCAAAGACTACATCGCCACTTACCATCAGGTGGTTTCGTAGTCAAGCGCTAACTTATTTATTATATATATACGTATATATAAAAAAGATGTCTAAACCAAAGCAAGTATAGCATACCATAGATGCAGAGACTGAGTATACCACAAGAAATATCCACATACGTTTAATAGAAGTTCTAAGAAGTAAAGTTACGTTACTGCATATTTTTTTTTTGCTTTCTATAAATTAGTGCTTGACCACTATCCTTTTTTTTTATCGAGGGGGAAACCTTCAAACAGTGTTCGAGCATGTGCTGCGCAGAACCCTGAGCATCACCGCAGTGGTTCATACTGCTGACGCTTCCCTGCCTATTCGGTGCAGATACTCACGGAAGCCATGTCCGATGAGTATCTGTGTTCCAATTTAGGTCTTAGCTTATTGGTCTTGCTCTCCGTAATAGCAGTCCGTAATAGGAGCAAGACTGTCGCGTCCCGGTACCTTTCCTCCGTCTCCTCGGCACTGGCGGACCGACGTCTGCGGGCGCGGGTATAATTGCGGCATTGACGCATCGCAAATGGCCGTCATGTCCACTCGAAGTCGGGCTGCCCTGTTCTCTTGGTCCGGGACTGTTTCACCAGCAGCAGGCTCAGATAAATCTACGATATGGGCGGCAGCGACGAGCACGTCCTGATCCAGTCGTCTCAGTGCCCATCTTCGATAGACTCCTTCAACCCGGCGATTGGTAAGAACCGGTAACTCAAGGGCTACGTCGAATGTGATGTGACGATGGTCGGATAGCGTGACAAGGCGCTCGGCTGACGAGTCGCTAATGAAAGGTCCACGATTAACTCCCCCTGTCAGGGCAAGCAAGTACTGACGGATCCCCAGTTCAGTCAGCGTAGTTTCAGCTCCGTCGCTCAATCGAGAACTGTTTGTCCTATGGGATGGTCGGTCTTGTTCCCCCAAACCCTGGAATGAACGTTAAAATCGCCGAGGATCAGCACCAGAAGGGGCAAACAGTCACGGACGCAGGGCTCCCACCCGATCCAGAAAGTCCTCGTATTCAGTGAGACTGCAGATGTAGTACCCCAACACTGCCAGAGGACCCCAGTCTACGGCAACCAAGTTCTGCATCGAGTGCCGTTTGGACCACATAGGATCCTTTTCGATGCCAGCCCAGTATATTGTGACCAAGGAGGAGGTATCCACGATCCAGCGCAGATGGTCCGGAACCCTGTACGGTTCGGCCACGACTGCTATGGAGACTGAATACTCCACGAGGTACTGCAGGAGTAAGTCTTGCGCTACTCTGCAGTGGTTCAGGTACCCCTGTAGCAGTTTGAATGGAGGTGTACTTATTGCCTCCTCCATCGTTTCCTCCGACGGGCGATGAGCCGACGATGGCTGGTTGGCCGCCCTGACCACAGCCGTAGCAGAGGCCACACCTATCGATCGCACCCGTGCACTGTTACCTCGCATGTCCTTTTTCCAGGTACCGGAAGCATTGTACTTGCCTAGCAGCACTTGTACACTGGCCGACACTCAGCCAACGAGAAGTCGCTTCGTTATGGCCACCTTGTGAATAGCTGTCAAGGGGCAACGTACCCAAACCGTCCCTGAACTCTAGTAGAAGAAGAGTCCGCCGTATCTCTCCAACTTATATGTCGCTAGTCATGCACCCGCATGCTGTGGCGATAGTGTTGGCAACTTCTTCTTGGGTGACGGAATCATCCAGATCCATCTCCCTGACCTCCCCTTGTTTTGTGGGTCTCGCTACTTTGACACCCATTTCGGCGAC
>DWJZ01006291.1:0-13167 GCA_018249125.1 Asbolis capucinus
AATATAGAAACTAGTAATAAATAACGTGTAACGAGGTCAATTCTGTACATTAAGTATTTTTATGAAAATTTTGATGCAGGTAGGCTTTGGTATCGATATTGAGACAAAAACTTTTTTTTTTAATTTATTGGAGTCGATTAAGAATTCTGGCTCCTACTCGGGGGGTCCGGATTCGAATCCCACGGCGCGCACTTCTGGCTTTACGGAGTCATGGACGTTTTAAGTCGTCCAGTTAATCGTAATAAGTTAGTCATTTATTTCAATGTCACTCACTATAACGGGGAAGGAAAACTTCGTGAGGAAATCTGCACGCCGGGGAGTTTGTTGGACTCAAAGGTGTGTGAAGTCTGCCAATCCGCACTTGGTCAGCGTGGTGAACTATGACCTTGACCTTTTCATTCAGACAAAAGATCCGTGCCCAATAGTGGGCCGTGATGGGTCGAGATGATGATGATGTACATGTTTTAGTATAAATAATATATCCAGGATCGCGGCCGCGTGACGGCCATAGTTACTGCTAGGATGCGTTATATGTTATTAAAAATTAGTTATTATCTATCCCTGTGCTAAATTCCATTTCATTCAGAAGCTTTTGCGTAAAGATGTAACTAACAATGATTCATCCATTGTCACAAACTTACGCATACATAATATTATAGATAAAAAAATGGCCTGTGTTAATCGAGACTACAGTCTATTTCTGTGCCAAATTTGCTTCATATCCATTAAGTAACTTTTGGGTAAAGAAGTAACAAACATCAATCCATCCTTACAAACTTTCGCATTCATAATATTAGTAGGAAGGGACAAAGGACACGTACCTAAATGAACAGGAGATCCTCGTACTTAAAGGGGTTTAGGAGATTAGGACCAATTGAAGTGGCGTCTATCAAGGGATTTCTAAAAGTTCTAGGACTGCTAATGGAATAAAACTATTAGTATAATCTCTATAGCTGATTTTCACGGTGTGTCATTCCATAGACATTTCCGCACCGTGGGAAGTCTTGACTTTAACAAAATTGATGGTGGTATAGCTCATTACAAGTGTTTTTTTAATGTGCAAGTTTGTGATTTTTACATGTTAAGATACTAAAAATTGGCCTCGCTTAGCGTCGGAAGAAGAGTTGTCCGGTGGTTCCAGAGTTGCCATACTAAAATTTACCTGTTATCCAACGGGAACAAAGCAGTTTTCTGGGATAAAAGTATCATATAACTATCGTGTTTACATAAGCGACAAACATGCTAAATTTCATCTAAATTGATCCATTGGTTTCAGAGTTGCCATACAAATTTTAACCCGTTATCCTGTGCGAACTAAGCCATTTTCCGGGATAAAGTATATCCTATAACCATTCTCGGGTTTTATACTACGACAGTGCCAAGTTTCATTTAAATCTGTTCAGTGGTCTTTGCGTGAAGCTCAAACAGACAGACAATAAATAAATAAAAAATGTTTTGGTCTCAATATCGAGAACTAAGCTACATCGAAATAAAAAAAACTTAATATACAGAATCGACACCGTTATCACGTTACACCGTTAGATTACCATTAGATGTCCCGCACTAATCGTTAAAATTGATAATTCTCTCAATTAGGTACATGTTCTCCAGTAATATTAAGAAATTTTATTTTATGGAAATATTCAGATAAATGATTTATAAATACCCAATTTGATTATCCTCTAAGAATCTTTTCTGCTCTAATTACATTTAAAAATTTTCGTCAACCTTAATTTAATACAATTAAAAGCCCAATGTTATTAAAATATAACGGAACTCGACAAACTAAATTAAAATTTAACAGAACCGAACCTACAATCAAAGGCTCAATTGAATAAAGAAATTACTTGGCAAGTCCAATACTTTGGAAACTGTAAACTGCGATTCCCAACCTTTTCCGAACCACTGACCACTTTGAACCGGGACTTTCAAGAACCAAAGAGTTAAAAATAAACAGCATTAAATCTGGAAACAATGTTTATTCGAAACATTGAAATTAAGGAACAATAAAAATGTATGTATTTATAAATTAATTTATGACTTTATTTTAAGTGTAATGTAAGTTTTTAGTTGACAATTCTATTTGCATCAATGAGATTTGTACTTCAAGCAAATTCAATCTGGAATTTTCCATTCATAATTGACAAGTGTTTAAAATTCCAGATCGAATATGCACCGTATATGCTTATACTCGTACCTTGTGTACAAATTCTTGAATTCTCGAGGTGATATTTTTTCTCAAAACTACACAGTAAATATTTGTTACATTTTGTTGAACTTCTACTTCGAGATCTTTCTGCAGACCAAATATTAGTGTTTGCTGTCTACAGACGGTCCGTGGTCTATTGGTTGAGAGCCGCTGCCGTACACCAATCAATAATAAAAGTTTTCAGATAACTTACAAGATTTTCTTATCCCAAGTTTGCTAACAAATTTTCATATTTTTACAATTTTATCTTTTGATACATCTGACTGGTTTCATTAATTTTGTCTGAATTTTTTTTTAGTAAAGCAAGTTTCAACAAATGAGAAGATACAGGTCTAATTACATTTAAAAAAATATATTTTTTAAAATAGAGATTAATAATAAGCGTTACGAGTCATTGTGTTAATAGTTTCAATAATGTTTACCAATTATACAAATGTATATTATAAAATTGAGAAAAACCGTTTTTGTTCATGGTATTTCAGAGTACTTAACAATTGCGGGTGTGGTCGCAAATAAATGGTCGCTAATAAAAATGAATTCGTGAGCGCTTCCCTGCTTCGGAGTGCACGTAAAACAGTCAGTCCCGGTTGTTATAGATAGAAATCGTTAAGTCTCAGATCTTCGGGCGACATAAAAACTAGGACCACTCTCTTCTCTCATAATCTCTTCAATCCGTATTGCAGCAGCGTGGTGCTATGCTGTAGACTTCCTCAGTGCTCCGTAGTGTAGCATCCATAAGTTGAAGTGACACTTAATAATACACACTTGTACATACATTTAAGATGCGCCCAGAAATATCAGGTGGGGTTATACACAGAAGGCGATCCCTCGTCATCTGTAGTTGCAACGTTAAAATGAAAAATCTTGCTTAAACCAAAGAGGAATTTTACAGAAGAGCGTCATAACCACGTTTAGACTATTACGAAATTCACGTCTTTTATAAAGGTGTGAAAAAGAGTGTCCTCAAGAGTTTCTTTGTACGTTCAAGAGATGTTCAAACTTCTTTTCTAGAGTAAGTGAAGGTGACACAGACGCCCTATAATTACAAGAACCAGAAACTCCAGCAGTTCACATCGCAGCAACGTGGTGGAGTACGCTCTAACTCACTTCAACTATACGAAGAGATCCGTGTTTAGTGGAGCTATTAGCGAAGCCACGTCAATCTTAACCCAGGACAGCTAATTGTAATAAAAACTAAACATTACGACTGGTGTACAATGATATATTAAAATTTTTATGTTAACCTTTTGAAATTAGCCATTAAATTGTACCTACTGCTTCTTTCAGATATGCATAGTCGCCGTCTTAAAATTATTTGTTTTAATTTCCTTTAGCTTTAAGTGACATATCTATAATAAAATAAAATTAAATAGTAACCAAGCATAAATTTACAAGGAAATTATACAAATATCTACAAATATATACAGTTATTACATGTGTAAGTTATTCGATTATCAATAAAAAGAAATAAATAAATAAATTATAATAAAACTAACAGGCGTCAAATTATTATTCACAGAGCATCCTGTACGCAACCGCATTGTGCGAGCGTACAGCGGCAAGACAGTATTGAGAACCGAGAATGAGCCGACCACGTTAATAGTTAATAATTACAAAAGTTATTTTTCTTTCTCCCGCTGAGATAAAATTGTATTAATTTTAAGAGTAATATTTCTGAATTAATTTATTGCAGTTATTCATATGTGTAATGTTAAATAAATAAAATAAGTAAAATGTACCTTACTATAATTAATGATGCTATTTTAACTATCACACAATATATAATAGGTAGTGTGTAGTTAAGCTAAGTAATAAAGTGAAGTTTGGGAGGATTTGGGCACCCCATTCCCATTTTGGGTCGAACTAGTTAAATAAAGCAATTACTTAAGACCGTCCACTGAGCGACCACTTCAAGGATTAAACATTCACTCCGACTTGTCCATAACATATCACTAAATCATTCATTATCGACTGAGCTCAGGTCTCTCAGAACTGAGGAGGCCTGGAGCATACTACTACATACACCACGCTGCTCCATTGCGGATTAGTGGTTTTCTAAGTGACGGAAGTTTTATGCTGCCCAAAAGTAGATGCTTAACGGTTTGATTTGGTTTGTGAACTTTTTTGTTTCGACGCATTGATGGCCCACTAATGAGCACGGGTCTTTCCTCACATTTAGGAGGCCTAGAGTTTACTCCACCATGATCTTATGCGGATTGGTGGAAGGGTTAGTGGCCAACACAATTGATATTATACCGCCCTTAGTATTACGTTTTTATACCGTCTGAAGGCCTCCTAAGAGGTTTAACCATTGCTTTGTAACAATAACAGTCGGTACACTTTCGCGTTGTAACATTTACGTGCCCTCCAAAGCACAAAACGCTCAAGAATTTTTGTCATTACCTATTCCTTACCAACTGCGTCTCTGTTGCTTATTTTTCTTGATCACTTCGTATGAATACAAGCCACCTGGCTATAAACTATTCTGCGTGAATGGCTACTAATATATATAAAAACTACCTACTTACTTCCTACTAACACATTCCTTGAACCTTCGTGGGTATATGCATAGTAATTTTATACTCTCTAACACGGTTACATTATAAAATAATTTCCATAAAAATGTGCGATCGCAACCACGTTAAAATGTCAAGAGACAATTCGCTCTACGAAATTCACTATGGGGTATTTGCGGGACTTTGTGTCATAAAAAATTCAGCTACGCAAACTAGCAAAAACAGCGGCACTTCGAAAAAAAATTCTATTTTTTTCGCCGGTAACATTTACTTGAAGGTGGATTCATTAGAAAGTTTTTATGCCGCATCTACTGGCTGTACCTACGTCAAATACGGTTAATAATAACGAAATTCATTTCGTATTTCATTCGATCAAGAATATACTAGATTACGCCTCCTAACAAAATTCACACAATACTGTTCGTATGAATATACAGTTATACGAAGATGACTTATACATCTTCGTTGAATTTCTAGCGAAATAAAAAATTATTAAAAAACACTTAAAATTCAACCTTTACCCTCACTGAATTACACCCATTGTACCTAGTTGTATGTAATAAAGAATTTGAATGCACATTGCGGCATTGTGGAATATGTTTATGTGTTGGCTGTTTAAAACGAAGCCCACATTTCAAATGAGCTGGTATGTGTTGAGCCACATTTATTTTGTAGTGTTTTTAGCACGCTGATGAGTTGAGTAACACCTTGAATGTGTTTGGAGGAAGAATTTTATAGGATTTTACACATTTAATGGCTTTTAATGAACTTCCTATAGCGGTAGCTTGTTAGAGCTACGACATGGGATTCTTTAAGAAACGGATACATCGCTTCTTTTTGAACGGCATTACATTTCACTGCACCAACACCCTGCGTCATCACTTAAGTACCATCAGGCGATCAATTAGTTCGTTTATTTATTTTTGGAAATAAAAAATCCTTATGGTTGGTTTTATGAAACGATGCAGGTGAAACTTTCAGCTTATAACGCAGTAGACCTAAAGTTAAAAATGTTAAGTATCACTACTGCCAGCCGGAATTAAGTTGTCGAACTAATTTTCAAGCATCAGAAAGACCGACAACTGCCATCTATAGTGTAGTTGTCGAACTTATTTTAAAAACGTAATGCCGTATTAAAATTACTGTAGCATTTTTTTGATGTTTTTATGTTATGGAGTCTTTCTTCACATAATGCTTGATACCGTTTCCACCTGATGGTAAGTGGCGATAATGTTGAGCGTACTAACTCTGTAAATGCCTATTCACTCTGCTCTTGAAGACTCCCACATCATACGTAGGCGAGAAACACCGACGCAAGCAAGTTCCTCCATTCCTTAGCGGTACGCTTGCGCAAGACGAGCAGAATGTCACGTCTTTCGCTATACTGGTGATAAAAGACGAGGCGAAACGCCATTCATACTAACAATTTAATTGGTTCACATCTTAATTGGTTACGATATTGGTATGCGCAATCAGGATGTTAACGACGAAGGGATGGAGACCCGCCGTGCTTCAGCTCGTTCGCTGACGGAAAGGACATGAGAAAATTAAATGACGTAATGTGTGTACGCACACTCCAAAGTGTAGCCTTCAGAATGCCGTCAAACAATTACATACCTTTGGTGTGTCAGTGTCGAAGTTGATGAAGAGCAGGCGCGCGAGGCGCTGCAGCACGAGCTCTCGCAAGAGCGCCGGCACCGGCTGCCCTCTCACTCCTCTACGAACAATAACACACGTTCACGCAATCTGAACTGATTTAAGTTATTTATTTGCCACCTACAACTGTTCCACTACTAGGCTCGACCTCCTCTTACAAGGTGTAGGTACAGGCCATAGTTAATCAAGCCGGTCAAGTGGGGATCAGTGGAATTCACACAACTTTAAAAACTGTTATGGAAAACTCTCAAGAGTGCAGGTTTCATCATGACGTATTGGCTCACCGTAGCAAGTGATCATTAATTTTTTATACGCACATTTTACGCAACTTTGAAAATTAGAAGCGCGTGCCACAGGATTTCAAACCTCCCGTTTGAAAGACCTACCTTCAAGCCTAAGACTATCATTGTTTTCATTCTGTTATATGTCTCTCTCTGTACAAAGTTACATCAATATGGGTTCACCATTTTAGGCGTACAAAGATGTTAAATATTGTTACTTTCTTATTTATAATATTAGTAAGGATTATTTGTATGTAGTGCGTTCCAAAGGTACGAATGAATAAATAAAGCAATGTCTGTAATAATGAAATTCTGCCTTAACCGCAATTATAGCTACGTGTAGGCAAATACAACGTAGCCCGAGGTCCCTCTGTAACCGCAACGTTGCGTTAAGCTTCTACAAATTTCGCTTTATTAATTTGTAATCAAACTCCAATCTACGACGTAGTATTGAGTTTTATATGACAGGGACTTGAGATTTATCGATATTACATTGTAGCAGAAATAATTTAAATGAAATGAATGTGGTCGTTAATTTTATCACATTGTACTCTTTATCGACCTGCGGTAAAAACGAATATAAAGTCAGCGTAGATTTATTATCGATAGATAATAGTCGTTGGACCCTGTCGAAGGGTCTAATAATGGGGTCTAGAAGAGTCTAGTCTATCCACTAAGGACCCGTTCAAACAGCGCCGAAAGTAGTAAATTTTTTTGGCTTTTAAAAAATATTAGAACGTTCACAAACTCTGCCGGTCTGTTATGATGTCACGCCGAAAGTACTGAACCGATTTTAATGAAATTTGTACATAGACACAGATACTTCAGAAAGAACATAGGCAATTTTTAATACGAAAAAAGTCATGAATGGATTGAAACGATTACAGTTTGTATGGAAGTTCATGATTAATAAACCATAGAACTTAGTATTTTTTTCAAAAAATATATTCGTTCCAGCGTTCATGAAATTAAGACCTGTAGGCGATATAAAATATAAAAATTAATGTTTGTACGTTTGTTTGTCCTATATAAACTCTTAAATAGTAGGAGATAGAGCACCGACGTATTTAGCAAATATGTTCAGAATTAGGTTTCAAGTTATGGTACCAAAATAATATCGATTGAACACATGGTTCATGAGTTGATGCGTATCAACGCAGCCTGGTAAAGCTAATAATATATTTTTTGTTAATTTGGGAAACTTTCAAAGATCGGTCGGTATAAGAAAAACTTTTCGGGTTTCGTAATTTTGTTATCTACTCTGTTAGTAAAGGCAAACATACTTGGAATAACTAAAGGCAAACCTCCAACAATGGCGAACTTATGTACCTTATTACAGAACTAAAATAGATACATTTTAGAAGATTAAATTCGTATCATATTACGAGTGTATAATTCAGTAGTAGTCTCACGGTGTGAACATTGGTTCTTAAAGGAGAGGTTTTGGGTTCAAATCCTGCGCCCACTTTTAATTTTCAACGTTTTTTTTGTGATAAGCAGGCAAACGAGCAGGTCATCTGATGCTAAGTAATTGCCGCCGCCCATGGATATTATTTACACCAGACTGATGTGTTACAAAGGCGTTGCCTGCCAGGAAGAAATTAATAGACCCACATATGCGGGGAAGAAAACGAAACAAGGGAAGCGATGCTGACGCAACTGGGATCAATAACAACTCATCCCAGATACACCAACAAAATACCATGAGACGGGAGACAGAAGAAGAATGGGGGGATGAATGAAGGAGGGAAGAAGTAATGTGTATATTACAAGTTAATTACCACTAGCTGCGGTGGAAGAAAACATCATGAAGAAACTTGCACAACTTGTTCTCCATATAGTTTTCGAAGGTGTATAAAATCTGCCGATCCGCAATATGCCAGTATGTTGGACTATGGCCTATATTGTGAGAGGAAACCCGAGCCCAGTAGTGGGACAGTTTTAGGTTAGAATGATGAACTTGAATCATTGTAGTTTATATGTGTACAGAATAGATGCAATCATATATTATACAATACTCGGTGCAAATTCGATCTGGATTTACTTGTAAATGTACTAGCTATTACTTAAGCAAATAGGTTACTAGCTATTTGCTTAATAGCTAGTAAGCTATTTGCTTGGTGACCAATGCATAAAATGTATTAAAAAGATAGCTAGTAAGCTATTTGCTTAATAGCTAGTAAGCTATTTGCTTGGTGACTAATGCATAAAGTGTATTAAAACGAAAATCAGTAAATTATAAAATTATAAAACAAAATACTTCAATAGGTTGAAAGGGTCTAAACTACTTCATGAAATTAAGGATGTCAGAGTATGAATTTGTGAATGATGTTGAGTGTTGTAATTTTTTATGTGACTGGTATGACTATATTTATATATATAATGTTGTTGTTATTTGATCAATATTTAGTTTAATAACTAACTTTCAAAAATATATTTAGTAGTTTAATGGAAAAACTTCATTTATGTAGGTTGGTGAAGACCCTACAAAAGGTGTGTTTACATTTATTCCGGAATCAAAGTTGCACCGAGAATATGTAAAGTATTTTTTAATGTAGGTAAGTTAATGCGTGACGTCGATCCCACCTGATGTCAAGTGGCGATGTATAAGGTGTTTGGTGCACAACTTAGTACCTAAATGCCTACGCACTCTTTGAAGACTCCATCATCATACATGGGCGGGAACACCGACGTTGACAAGTTATTCCAATCCTTCGCAGTACAATGACGACAAGGAAACCCGCGTCGGACGAACAGACGGAACGTTAACATAAAAATGGATACTACCGTACACCGTTATAGAATCGGATCGCCATGTAACCCATACATGGTCCTAAGATATGTATATATTAATTACTTAATACTGATCAGAGATCAAAATGTATTATTATTAATAGAATAATGAATAAAACTCGCCTGTAAGATATGTTGAGCGTCACAACTGATAGTGACGCTGAAAACGACACCAAACAGGTACTTACTCCATAGTATAAACCTGCAACAGAATACCCAGATAATTTTGCATTTTTGTATTTTTTTTATAAAAATCGTAGGCAAGGATGAGGGAACATAAAATTAACCTTTTTTCTTTAGCGCAATTTCTAGTATACAAAGTTATATAGGAAGGTTTATTTTATACTAGTTTTTGTCCGTGACTATGCCCGCGTCAAGTGTTCATAAAAAATATAACTCAATAATAATAAAAATTAACCTATGTGTTATTCCAGAGCTTAATTTATGTGCCAAGTTTTATCTTAATCCGTTCAGCGGTTACCGCGTGACGATAATACAAACATCTAAACATTTTCACAAACTTTCACATTTATAATATTAGATAGATTTGTAGGAAGCGTGATATCGGTTGCTAGGCAACGATGGTCGGTAAAAATATTTTAGAATCTGGACCGAGATATAGGTGGTTAACTTATGTATAAATTATCAGATATTTGACTCATCTCTACTACGAAAGATTCCCCTCTATTATCTGTCTCTATGAAAGATTTCCTTCTCAAAAAATATATTGATCACTTACATAAACACACACACACATACACAGGCACATGTCAGAAACAAGTACATTATGTATGTGTTATCGATTAAAAATATATAAAAAAAAACAAATGACTTACAAATTTCAGTATTTTTTATTCTTTCCAAAAAGTACTATATGTTTTGAAGTGTACTATTTCTTTTATGGTCTTCTTAAAAACAAATACTATATTCATACATAAAAAAGTTGGCAGGCCTAACCATGAACCATGCAATTGGGTCGAAATATCGCACGCAAAAAACAAATTGTGAGTAACTAATTCTAACATAGCAAAATGTACACATGTCACGATGAATCGAGATTAAAATCATTAATAATAATCTCTAATATATCAGAAGAGAATATTTGTTCCGTGTTCTTTTACCACATTTCAAAGACTATATGCTGCATAGTATTTTTGTAAAATAACCCATTAAAATGACTGTTTAACATACTCGTACCTGGTCCCATCTACGCATTGTTCGGTTTCTAAGAAAGCAAAGCATTCCTCATACTATTTTCGAGGAGCTTTCCCAGTACCTAATAATAGTTCAAACGTGGGAATCGAGTCTCAAACAGGGGCCATTTGTGTAAAGATATTTTACTCTTTGATATTTATATAGATATTTTAATCATCAATGTAAATCAGCAAATTTATGATTTGGTTTGTCAGATGTAATTTTCTTTTTATTTACTGTAAATTAGTCCTTGGCCACTATTTCATCTGCTAGTAAGCGGCGATGTGATCTTGGATGGTAAAGCGTACAAATTTAGTAATAGGCTATTCACTCTTGACTTGAAGACACATTATAATCGAACGGAAACACTGACGCTGGCAACTTATTCCAGTCCTTCGTGATACGTATGATGAAAGAAGACACAAAGCGCGACTTTCGTATTGGTGGAATGTCTACGACGAAGGGATGTGATAACGGCCGTGCGTCGATTGTTCAAATTGTTCAAACTCACTTATAATGTTAATGAAATATTTAACACGTTAATGAGCAATATAACGCATATATATAAACAAATTATTTAAAAACACAAGCTTTAATTGTAGAGAGTTAATAAAAAGAAACACTTAGAATTTCATCACTATATTGTTAACCTTTGAGGAGTTCCTTTGTCTAGAGCCAATCGAACGTAGTATCAGGTCATGCTTATCATAAAAATGCATTGTCATCAAGAGGAAAGGTTTACGCAAAGTTTCAGATACCTAGTGTAAGAGGAAGTGGGTCTAATTAACCTTGCAAGATTTTGCCCGAGCAAACCAACAAACTGATATACTAGCGTACTAATATAATTAAATAAAAGCTTGTAAATAGTGATTAAGTATAGTGGTATAATTTATAAAGTGGAGAAGAGCGTACAAAACACTCGAGTGAGTTAATTAAATTTACTCACAAAATAAAAATAAACTGAGGTATATTGAATTCAGATTAATAAAGTAGCCTTACTTATTAGCGGAGTCTTCTCAGTTGGTGGTAGCGTGTCCCGAATGGTCATTAGAAAGACAGTCATTGACAGCAACGCGCTGATTCCAAGAGTCACCTTCTCCCCTGATTCTGATGGCACGTAGAACACTAGGAGAGCTAGACCAGAAACGGAAGACTATACTATTAAAGTTAGGAGACGTTCCTGTCCCGGTAGCTTGTGTCTATTGTGATTGTCGGTTATTGTCCGAGTTATGCAATAGCAGTCAGAAATCGGTGATCGCTAAACACATAAATTTCATGAGCACATCCTTGGTTCGGAGTGTACGCAAGTCCGTGATTGGTCGAAGATAACAATTGACAGTCGCGTGACAACATTTAGTGATGAGAAACACTGAGTGTCCGTTACGATAAATAGACGAAATTTGTAATAGTTTTACGCAATCAACTTTTACATTTTTTATTTTACATTGAAAAAAGAGAATTGGTTAAGATTGTTTTCGTCAGATAGCAGTAGTTAGCGTTATCTGATTACCTTACGTCGGCCACTAGCCTATCTAACATAATATTAAATATATTTATTTTTTGAATTAACATAATATGATAGATTACATTTCAAAAATCTGGTTATTATTATTTTACAACCTTAAACATATTAAAACTTTTTAAACGTGATTAATTACTAATTAAAATATCAAACTTTCGCAGTAAATTTTATCTTTCAGCCATAAACGAATATTGAAATTGATTTTCCCAGTTTCTTCTTTGATAACCATTATTTCACTAATGATGTAAATACAAAGTCAAATTTAAATTTGAAGTTTAATATTATCCTAAACCAAGTATAAGAAAACTCTTACCAATTCCATTAATTAGAAGACAAGGCAGAATGAGATTGAAGACATAAAACATGGGTCTTCTTCTGAGCTTGATGACGTATGTGATGTCAGGGTAGGGCTCCAGGCAGCAAGAGTAGTACTGGTTGTGTCTGATGGCCTCGAAGCTCACCAAGTCAAACTCACCATTGGTCTGGTAGTTGGTGGTGTCTCCTTCGTCAAACTGCTTTTTCAAATCTAGCTGTGGAACGAAAAGAGTTGTCAAAAACAAGTAAAAACCACGGTAACTGATTTTATCGTTTTACGAAGTAAGAGTATCCGAAATTTAGGAAAAGAGACGTGTCCACAACGTAGAAGTATTAGTATACATAGTCTTTACTAAGCGGCGATTTAACAAATCATTTACAACTTTGTGTGAAAACGTCATCCAAAGCGGAACAGCCGCTGGATCAGTTTTTAAGATAAGGCACAGAAAAACTGACAGAGACAAAAAATCTTAAACCTAGTGTTTTGGATACTATTTCTTACTAAAGACTCCCAGTAATTATTTCCCAAATATCTTTTATGTACAGACAGCGATCAGTTACAGATTTATCATCTTATCTTAATATATATAAATTACGTGTCACATTGTTTGTCCGCGATGGACTCCTAAACTACTTCACCGATTTTAATGAAATTTTGCACATCTTGTGCAGTTTGATCCA